>JAANYP010004026.1:0-75947 GCA_020465985.1 Centrapalus pauciflorus
TGTTAATACAGCCTGTTATGTTCTAAATAGGGTTCAAGTTGTCCAATCTCAAGGAAAAACTCCCTATGAGTTATTCCATAACAGAAGTCCCCTAATAGCTTTCTTCAAGCCTTTTGGATGCCCATGTACTATCCTTCACACTAAGACTCACTTAGGGAAGTTTGAGAGTAAAGTTGAAGAAGGATTCTTTGTAGGATACTCAACTCAAAGCAAAGCCTATAGAGTATACAACAGTGTGTCTAAAACAATTGAAGAAAGTGCCAATGTTGAATTTAATGAAAATACTGCTAATATCAAAGGCACTGGTCCTAATTGGTTGTTTGATTTAGATTCACTAACAAATTCTCTGAGCTTTGTTGAGTATACTGCAGAAGCTGATGCATACAGGGTTGAAGCTGCTAACACAAATTCTCATGTTGCCAATACAATTTCTCATGCTGTTGGCACAAAGTCTCAGACTACTGCAGATTCAACAAGTTGGGATGATTTCACCACTCTACCACTTCTGTCTTGTGATCCTCCAGGGGTCCTGAATGATACAAATCCAGACACTGAAGTGCCACTCCAAAGTTCTGAAAGAACAGCTCCAACACAACAGGAAACAGTCCCAGATTCAAGTCAAGTTGTTTCAGAAACTGAACCACTCACTGGTTCTGATGGAGATGATACAAACCTTGGAACTTCTTTTCAAACAGAGAGAGAGCCCACACTAAGAGTTCACAAGTATCACCCTCTCAATCAAATACTGGGTGATCCAAGCACTCCTGTCCAAACAAGGAAGATGGTTCAAAATGAGACTGCTGCTGCTGAACTAGCAGTTCCTGAATTCAGTCTAGCTGCTTTTGAACATGCCTGTTTCATGTCTCAATTGGAACCTAAAAAGGCATCAGAAGCATTAAAAGATTCATCCTGGATTGAAGCTATGCAAGAAGAGCTTTTACAGTTCAAAATTCAGAATGTATGGACTCTGGTGGATCTTCCTAAAGGTAAGAGAGCAATAGGTACAAGATGGGTGTTCAAAAACAAGAAGGATGAGAGAGGGATAGTCATCAAGAACAAAGCAAGACTAGTAGCACAAGGGTACACTCAAGAAGAAGGAATAGATTATGATGATGTCTTTGCTCCAGTAGCAAGAATTGAAGCCATCAGACTATTTCTAGCATATGCAAGTTTCAAAGGCTTTAAAGTGTATCAAATGGATGTTAAGTCTGCTTTATTGTATGGGACAATTGAAGAGGAAGTGTATGTGTGCCAACCTCCTGGTTTTGAAGACTACAAGTATCCAGACAGGGTGTACAAGCTAGACAAAGCTCTCTATGGTCTTCACCAACCCCCCAGAGCATGGTATGACACACTGTCATCATATCTTCTACAGAATGGATTCAAGAGAGGCACTCTGGACAAAACACTTTTCACTAAATCCATCAAAGCTGAGATTCTTCTTGTCCAGATCTATGTTGATGACATCATCTTTGGCTCAACTAATGATAGGTTGTGCAAAGATTTTGAGGCCCTAATGCACAAAAAGTTTCAAATGAGTTCAATGGGGGAACTCACATTCTTTCTAGGGCTGCAGGTTAAACAGAAGCCTACTGGTCTATTCATAAGTCAATCAAAGTATCTCAAAGACATATTGGAAAAGTTTGGCTATCAAGACACAAAGGTTGCAAGCACTCCAATGGATCCTCATAAACAGCTCCATACAGACAAAGATGGCATAGATGTGGATATTAATCTATACAGATCCCTTATAGGATCTCTCATGTATCTAACATCTTCAAGACCTGACATTATGTTTGCTGTCTGTGTGTGTGCTAGGTTTCAATGCTCTCCAAAGGATTCTCACTTGGTTGCTGTTAAGAGAATCTTCAGATACCTTAAAGGCCAACCACATTTAGGCCTATGGTATCCCAAAGACTCTCCTTTTGAACTAACTGCTTATTCTGACAGTGACTATGGTGGTTGCAACATTGACAGGAAATCCACAACTGGTGGATGTAAATACTTAGGAGCAAGACTGGTCTCTTGGCAATGCAAAAAGCAAACAACTGTCTCCACATCATCCACTGAAGCAGAATACGTAGCAGCTGCAAGCTGCTGCTCCCAGGTAATGTGGATTCAAAATCAGCTAAGAGACTATGGTATGAATTTCTTATCCACTCCTATTTATATTGACAATTCAAGTGCAATTAGCATTGTGCAAAACCCAGTGAAATTCCCAAAAACCAAGCATATAGATATCAGGTTTCACTTCATCAGATATTGTAATGAAAAGAAATTAATCCAAGTTACCAAAATACATACAGATGATCAGCTAGCTGATCTATTTACAAAACCTTTTGATGTGGGAAGGTTCACTTTCCTAATATCAAATATTGGTATGGTAAACATGGATTAATTGGTTTTCATTATTATCGACTCAGTATGCTAATTTAAGGGGGAGACACTGTTCCATTGAAAAGTTGCACAATTTTACACTAACAGCATGAGTATTTTCTCATGCTGCTAGTTCATTTTCTCGGACTGCTAGTTATTTTCACTTGATCTGTCAAAGTGTGCAGGGTATTTGGGTAATTTTTGAAATGTGTGCGCGGGACCCAACCTTTTCGAAACCTTTAAAGGTCCCAGTTTCGTTCAGTTGTAACTACCAGTTACATATTTTTCTTCCACGGCCTTCTACTTTCTCTCTGAACGAATCACACATTCTTCTTTCAAACCCTAAAACCATCGTTTGTTCATCCATCGAGTTCGTAAAAGAGCATAACTGCCTCCCATACACCCTAAAACACTATGAACTTCAACCGTTTCATACAATGATGGATTTCCTCAGGCACTCCCATATTCATTATGCCCTAACCATAAACCCTACTATATACATCTCCCATATAGAACAGTTTTGGAACCATACATCTGTTCAAACCATCAATGGAGTGCCTACCCTCCTTTCCAAGATTGATGGAACTACTATCCATATCACTGAGGAATCCATCAGACGTCACTTGCATCTTCAAGATGCCTCAGGTATGACCGACCTATCCCTTCAAGCTTTACATTTTGGTCTTCCAAATATTGGTTATAGGGGTCCTGCTGATTCTTTTACTTTTCTTAAGGCACATTTTTCTCCTAAATGGAAATACCTTGTGCACATTATTCAGCAATGTTTAAGCCCCAAAAGAACTGGTTGGTCTGAGTTTTCTTCAAATATTGCCACTGCTTTAGTGTGCTTTTCTACTGGCCAACAGTTCAATTTTTCAAACATGATCTTTCAAGGAATGTTAAGGCATCATTCCCTAAAGAATGGGAAATTTTTGATGTATCCTCGGTTTTTGGCAGACATTATTGCACACACCTGCACAACTCCACATTTACATAAACGGATACATGTTTCCCATAGGCACTCATTGTCTTCAATCAAAAGGCTGATAAAGCCAAGTGCCAATTTTGTAAGTGTAGATGCTCCATTGCCCTCTGCAATGATGAACATCATTTCAGGAAACAGAGGAGAGGGTCTTGAGCAGGCTCAGCCTAACATTACTGCTACACCCCCAAGGACCCCAACCCCCTCCTCATGATACACAAACTCCCTCTGATCCTTTTGTACAGCCAACACGCCCACTCAGAAACATATACAAAAGAAAAAGGGGACCAGGAGCTCCTTCCTCCTCCTCCCATCAGCAAGAGCCATATATCCCTGTGCAGGAGGATACTCCTGCACAGCATATCCAAAGGGAACCACTAGAGGAAACTCCCATCCTCACTCAGGAGGTGAACATCTCTTCAGAGATGGTTCATATGGGTTCTGTGGCTGGCACTACTGATGTCTCTGCAAAAGAGGCACAGGACAGTGCCAACATAGCTAAGACCACGCCCATGGCAACAGCAAGTGTGCCAACACAAGCTGGAAGTCCCCAGAACCAAGAAAAGAGGGGTCCAGAGGTTTCTACTTCTGGTATTGATGTCAGTGATAGATCACAAGCACCACAGGTGTTTTCTGATCTTGAGACTAGTCTGCAACTTATGCTTTTGACGGATCCCAAGCTGAAACCTGTTGTAGCTATGTTGGAATACCAAATGTCCATCATTGCTGCACAGGGTGCACAAATAATGGCCCTAAAGCAATCAGAAATGGCTCAAAATCAGCGGATGGATTATCTTCATAAGGGGTTTACCCTTTGTGGAAATAAGCTCATTCAATTAGAGCGTTTGATTCAAACCCAAGGGGCAAAGGTTGTAGGTCCTTCTGACCAAACCAATGCTTCCAAAAAGGGGGAGAATCAGGAGGTTCCTAAATCAGTCCAAGCAGCTCCAACAACAACAACAGTCCAAGTAGCACCAACAGTCCCAGTTTCTAGGCTAGCAGTCCCAACAGCTTCTCAAGCTGTTAGCCTAGAAACTCAAGTTGCTCCTTCAAAAGTCACTGGAGTTGTGATTAGGGAAGGCATTCAAGCTCCATCAAGTACAGTCCAAGCAACATCCTCTTCTGTAAAAGACAAGGGCAAGGGCATTCTCATTGAGTCTCCAAAGCACAAATTCTCCTCCAAAGAAGCCCAGATTGCCTTTGATGCTGAAGTTGCCAAGAAATTGGCAGAAGAAATGGACAAAGAATTAGATCAGCAAGCCCAGCCCCCAATAGATGATGATGAGACATTAGGTGATTACCTAAAGGGGTTTGTGGGCAAACAAGGTGAAAAGAAGAGAAAGATGCCAACAGGGCACTCCAAGGCTGAGCATAGAAGATTTCTTATCAATTTTGCCTTTGCAGCAGGTATTCCAAAGAAAATGGCTCAGTCCATGTCTACTGAAAGGCTGCAGGAGATTCATGACAAGGAGATGGACAAAAGAAAGAGAACAAAAGTCTCTCCAGAAGCTCAACCATCCCAAGAAGTCCAACCATCAACTCAATCAGTCCAAACTAAAGCTGCTACCAGTGCTCCTGTTCCTACTGAACAAGCTGTTGCATCTATTCCTACATCTGATCCATCCTCACAAGCAAAGCTATATCAAGTTAAAAGAGTGATGTTTGATCAACAACTGCAAAAAACCATGGAGATAGAGAAGTTGATTGATCAGCATGATTTTACAAAGCCTCAAATCAACTACTGGTTTGCTAAGTCCCTGGATGACCGTAACTTGAGAGTTAAGTTTGTGGTAAGAAGGGAGTCTGGACCAGAAGAAGAATATGATACATTTTGGCAGATGGTTCAGAAGTTGACCAGAGATGAGCTTATCAGAATGCACAACATTGGGTCTGTATCACAAGTTAGATCTGCTCTACCACAAGTGAAGCAAGTAATTAAAGATCTAAAATCAATTGTTGACCCTGAATCTGCAAGGAAAGAAATAGAGGATGCTGTGAAGAAGGGAAGAAGGTCAAGCAAGTTGATCTGTTTGTCAAGTCAAGGACATACAGAATCAAATTTTCAGATGGACCTGGTATATTCTTCAATCTCGAATTTTATGATTTACCAAAAGATATGCTACTTCAGATAAAATCTGTTAGGGTATCTTGTGATAGAGATGAGATGAAGAAAGAATTTTTGAAGGTTGTAGATCAGAAACTTGCACAGTTGTAAGTTTTTGAAAGCCTTGGTTTGTGAATAACAGTTTACTTTTTCATTTCCAATTTTTGTATAGAACTTAAAGTCTTGTGTAAAGAATTTAAGTTAGGGGGAGATTGTTGGGAAATAGTTTAAGTACATTCAAACTGTTAGTTAGACTTCTCAGACTGTTAGTAGATTTGTCATGTAAATACAAAGTTCATGCTGCTAGTTGAAGAAACTCGAGCTGCCAGTGTAAAAGTTCAAGCTGCCAGAGCAAAACAACTCAAGCTGCTCAGTTCATGCTGTCAAGACATTCAAGCTGCTCAACAGTTTCATAAACAGAAAGTGCTGATTTTCAGGAAAGATATCTACACGAAGATTCCAGCATATCTACTATCAGAGAAGTCATAGTCCTTCAAGGAAACAAGTCCAAAAAGCAATATAAATAGACAGAATATTGTATAGAAGTATATAGAAGTTTTCTGCATATTTTGAGTCTGTAATTGCTTTGTTGATTAAGTTTTCATAAGCCTCTAAGGTTGTAAAACCCTAAGAACAGTCTGTGTTCTTCGTCTAATCAAAACAGATTAGAGGTGATTGTAATCATTGAATTCAGCAATACAAACAGTCTTGATTACTTCTTACGTTTTATGCTTCATTGGTTCTGAAAGTTTTTGTTAAAATAATTAAGTGTTATTCCGCAAACTTCTTAATTAAACTTTGATTCAAAGCAAGATTATTGATAAATTTCAAATCAGTTAATCTTGGTTATTCATATTTTAGATCCTGACAGTCTTTGCTAGCACAACTTCCTTTAGATCCTCCCAGATACATTGCGCGTAGTCGTAATGATTGTTGAACGCAATTCCATGAAATATTCTTAGACAGTGTATGCTACATCTGTCAATCCCCGTGTGCTTTAACGTCATGCATTTATTGATGATGCCAAAAAGTGTGTACCACTCACCATTAAGCCCATTCTTATGGAACTTAGAACTCTTTGGTAATGGTTTTGAATATCCCAGACATATTAGATCATGTACTAATTCCTCATCTGACACAAAATCTTCAAAATCAACGAACTCTGGGAAATTTACTGTATCGATTCGACGAGGCAGAAACAGATTATGCCTCAATCTGGCTAAGGTAATCTTGGTTTTGAACTGATCGATAGTAACCTTAAAATGATGGTTACCATCAGCTGAGACAAATTTGACTGTGTGCCAAAACTGTTGAAGATAGACCTAAGGAATCGAAGGTTTCTATTGTAGAAGATATCCTAAAGGATGACCTTTTTGAATGTCTACAATAATCGGGTGGCTTACTTTTATGACTTTGGTGTCAAGGCGATGGTTATTATCACGAAATGGTAGGCAGTATTTTGGTTTAACAAGTTGGTAATCTGGAATGAGGGTACAAGGTGAAGGTCGGGTGACTGATGCGGATTTTACTGGCTTAGAAACAAGGGTGTGATTTGACGATGAATGTGAATCGGAGGAGTTTGAGGGTTGGGATTGAGCTGGTGATGCCATTTGTGACCTGTGAAAAATAAAAAACATGTTAGACTCAACAGATAATCAAATGAAATCTTGCAAATAGAAAAATAAAATATTTTGCTAGAAATTAGAAAAATATATGTTTTTCTGTTTAAAGCATTGGGATTCCAGACAATAATATTTAAATATTATTGTAATGATTCCAAAGTCAATCTTTCAGAGACCAATGTTAGAAAAACACAGATTTAAAAAATTTCTTTAAAAATGTGAAATTTTTCTTAAAATTTAAATTCCTAACACTTAGAAACTTTTTGAACAAAGGTGAGTATAAAACAAGGGTGAAATGTAGACTCAACTCGATAGACACAAGTATGGAACTCGAATGATGAAGATTTTTCTCGAATGTAGCTAAGGACCAACTCGAATGACACCTAAGACCAACTCGATTAACAAGGATGTTTTCTCGAAGAACATGCAACTCAACTCGAATGAACCTGATTGTTATCTCGAATGAAAGTGAATATCGAGACCTTAAATGAAAAGTTTCTAAGTCCTTTTCACTAGTCAACTCGATCATCAGAAGGTGTTTCTCGAACTAACTGTAATTTGAACTCGATGGACACATGAGTGGGCTCGAATGAAAGAAAAATATTCTAAGTCCTTGAATGAATTCAACTCGAATAAAGCTTGAAAGGACTCGAATAATATATGAGTCCAACTCGAATAACTCTTGAATTGACTCGAATCTATTATGTTATCGAGGATTATATAAAAAATTTTCTAAGTCTGGAACATGAACCAACTCGAATAACATAACAAATTTTCTTGAAATAAGAAGTGTTCGTCTCGAATGAACCTACAAGTTTCTCGAATGATATTTCAGTCAACTCGCATGAAACTTGATACTTTCTCGATTATAGTATTAATCGAGAAACTTTTGAAAAAATATTTCTAAGTCCATTTACACTGATATTTTCAAAATTTCAAAACATGGACTTTTTCACATAGTAAAAAAGGTATTCCTACTCGAAAATTGAAAACAAACAACATTTGTTTACTGAACATTGTTCGGAAACAAACATATCAGACCAAAACTCGCAATTTTCAGTGTTGATGAACTCGAACACTTTCAAACCAAAAATTTCAAATATATGTATGTGTGCTTGAAATTGATACTTGAAATTTGAGATTCAAGTTCAAGATGATAATCCGCAGGTAAACACACAATTAATTTCAGATTAGCAACAACAAATTATTAAAACCCATGAACACACACTGATGTTCATACGAACACACACATATCAGACTATTCACATACAGAAACTAAACACATAACATATAAACTGAAAATATTACATGAAACTATGAAATGAACTTACAATTTGCAACTGAAATAGTGAAAAATCTGATTTCTTTGATTTGTTGATGTTAATTCGTGATGAAGGAAAGAAGTTGAGAGAGTCGGTGAATAGTGGTCAATATTTTTGAAAAAGTAATTTTGAATTTCAACTTTATAGTTGAAATTTCAAAAAATCAAATTCAATTTTATCCGTCCCACTTACTCTCTTAAAAATTTGGTTTTTGTTTGTAAGCCCATTTCACGAAAAAAAATTAACTGACTTAAAAAAATGACAACCACTAAAAAAAATTTAACTCCAACAAAAAATTGAACAACAACAAAAAAACTTTAACAAAACAAAACAAAATTACCAAAAAGAAATTTAACTAAAAAAAATTAACTAAAAGAAAATTAAGTAAAAAAAAATTTTGCTCCCCCTTGATGTTTGCAGTTAAGCTCCCCCTCAGATGTATATATCTTGTTAAATGTCTACTCCCCCTACAAAAATCAGATAAAAATTTATCAGATTTCACAAAATCAGATAAAATATCTTTCTGCTCCCCCTGCACATGACATTCCAGATCTGTTAAACTTCGAAAAATTTAAACTTTCAAAAACACATGAGTTTAACTTCAAAATCTAAATCTAAATAAAAAATGTAAATTTAAAATTATAATTTGTAACTACGAAATGTTTAAATCTAACGATTCAACATACCCAACTTGTATACCAAGAAATTAAACAGTTTTTCATCTAATGTGTTGGTAAACAAGTCAGTTAATTGATATTCAGTAGGTACAAAATATAATTCTATATTACGATTTTCTATATGATCCTTAATAAAATGATATCGGATGTCGATGTGTTTGGTTTTAGAATGTTGCACTGGATTAGATGCTATGACTATTGCACTTTGAGAATCACAATAGATTGGAATATTCTGTGGTGTAAACCCATAGTCTCTGAGTTGGCTCTTCATCCACAACACTTGAGAACAACACGATGATACAGCAACATATTCTGCTTCGGCTATAGACAGTGAAACACAGTGTTGTTTCTTGGATGACCAGCAGACGGGTTTGTCACCTAAAAATTGAACTGCTCCTGACGTGCTTTTTCTGTCCATTTTATCACCTGCGTGATCAGCATCAGAAAAGGCAGTTAAATTTAATGAAGATTCCCGGGGATACCACAAACCAAGATTTGGTGTTCCCTTTAGATATCTTAAGATTCTTTTGGCAGCAGCCATATGTGATTCTTCTGGATGTGCCTGATACCTAGCACAAACACATGTAGCAAACATAATATCAGGTTTACTTGCAGTTAAATACATTAATGACCCAATAATTCCTCGATAATGAGTTATATCTACAGGTTTCCCTGAAATGTCCTCATCGAGTTTGGATTTAGAATCCGGAGCCATGGGAGTTTTAATAGGAGTACTATTGACCATGTTAAATTTCTTTAACATGTCCTAAATATATTTGGACTGATTGATGAAAATTCCATCAGTCATTTGTTTTACTTGTAAACCTAAGAAAAACTTTATTTCTCCCATCATGCTCATTTCAAATTTCTGGGACATTAAGAAAGCGAATTTCTTGCAAAATTCTGGATTTGTAGACCCAAATATTATATCATCTACATATATTTGAATTACTATAATATTTGGCCCTGGACGTTTTATAAACAGGGTTGTATCCACTACATCTTTGTTAAAACCACATTTCAACAAATATGTTGAAAGTGCATCATACCAAGCACGAGGTGCTTGTTTAAGGCCATACAGGGATTTATCTAAAATATATACATGATCATGCTTCGAAGGATCAGTAAACCCTTCGGGCTGATACGTATACGCTTCATCTGTTGATTCCCTAGTTAAAAACGTAGTTTTTACATCCATTTGGTAAACTGTGAAGTTTTTATGAGCTGCAAAAGCCAAAAACATCCTAATAGCTTCTATTCTGGCAACTAGAGCGAATGTTTCATCATAATCAATCCCTTCTTGCTGAACGTATCCATTGGCAACGAGGCGAGCCTTGTTACAAATGATGACACCATGTTCATCCTTCTTATTCTTGAAAATCCACTTCGTGCCAATGATTGATTTATCTTTTGGTCGCTCCACCAATCTCCATACTTCAACCTTTCAAACTGGTTCAACTCTTCTTGCATTGCCACAATCCAATCAGCATCCAAAATAGCTTCTTTAACATTCTTTGGCTCAATTTTGCTCAGAAAGTTTGAAAATAAACACTCATTCATGGTTGCCCTTCTGGTTTTGACTGAAGCTGAAGGATCACCTATGATGTTTTCAGTTGGTTCATTTCTTGTCCACCTAAAGGTATGTGGATAAGGTTGAATTTGGTCTTGATTATGGTTTAAGTCTAGATAGGAAATTCGGGGGTTAGCTTCTGATGTTGATGGTATATTATCTGAGATAGGGGTTTCTGAGTTTTTAGATGGTAAGGGGGTTTCAAACGATACTGGAGGTTGAATGGGTTGTACACCTTCATCAGGTAAGTGCACGTCTGTCGTTGAAGCCTCTCCAGTTTCTTCTGAAATGGGTTGATGAGAATAATCTGAGACTACGACTAGATCTTCAGTAATCATGTCAGGCACCAAATTTGAAACATTAGTTTTGGGCTTTTCAAAGTAGTCTTCATAGAAATTCTCGAACAGTATATTTAAATCAGAATTATATGCACTCTGTTTAGATGACTTCATAGAAGTCTGCTTGTTGTGATCGGGTCCTGAACTGATATGTTCAGAAGTCATTACAACGCCTTCATCAAATTTGACATTTACGCTTTCATTAACTGTCTTGGTCCTCTTATTGTTGACTCGGAAGGCTACAGACTCCTTCGAATAACCAATGAAGATGCCTTCATCAGCTATTTGACTAAATTTTCTCAGATTGTCTTTGTCATTTAATATGAAACACCTGCATCTACAGACATGGAAAATTTTGACATTAGGTACTCATTTGTTTATTAATTCGTACTGAGTCTTTCCGAATCTTTTGTTGATTATTGATCTGTTATGCGTGAAACAAGCCGTTGCTACAGCTTCAGCCCAAAGGAATAGTGGAAGGTTTGAATATGTCAGCATCGTTCTTGTAGATTCCACTAGTGTGCGATTTCTTCGTTCAACGACACCATTTTGTTGTGGAGTGCGGGCTGCTGAGAATTGATGTGTTATTCCCACCAAATTCAGAAACGACTCAAGAGATTTGTTCTTAAATTCTGTCCCATTATCTGATCTGATTGTTTGAACAGAGAGCTGCAACTTTACTTGAATTTTGCGAATGAAGTCGATTATTATCTCGGTAGCATCAGATTTGGTACAGAGGAAAAATACCCATGTGTATCTCGAGTAGTCATCGACTATTACCAACACATATCTTTTCTTCTTTATACTATGTACTCCCATTGGTCCACACAAGTCCATATGAAGCAGTTACAATGCTCTCGTTGATGAGTGTTCAGTTTTGGACTTGTGAGATGCTCTAACCATCTTTCCTTTTTCACAGGCTGCGTACAATTGCTCTTTTTGAAACCTAAGAGTTGGTAGCCCTTTAACTAACCCACCTTTTGCAAGGTTTGTTAATTCTTTGAAATTCAGGTGAGAAAGGCGACGATGCCATAGCCAAGAAATTTTAGATGTTGCTTTTGACATTAAGCACACATCCTTTTTCAGATTGATTGATGCTAGGTCTATTGAATACAAATTAGTTTTCCTATCCCCTGCAAGGATTTATTTTCCTTCTCCAGATCTTATGTTGCACCGATTTGCTTTGAAGTTGACCTCTAATCCTTTGTCGCAGAGTTGTCCAATGCTGAACAGATTGTGACCGAGACCGTCAACGTAGAAGACTTTCTGAATTGTTATGTTGTCATACGCAAGACTTCCATATCCTTTGATCGGATAGAATTGATCATTCCCGAACCGGACCGTCCCACAGAACTTATCAACAAAGTTAGTGAGGGTTTCTTTCTGTGCGGTCATGTGCTTTGAGCAGCCGGAGTCAAGGTACCACACATGATTTACCTATAAGACGAAATAAAACGTGAGGTACCCACTTATAGTTGGGTACTTTTGACTTTGGTAAATCATGTGGTTTGATATTCATTTTCTCGTTAGACATTTCTTTTATTTTAGGAACCCACTTTTTAACAGTTCTTTTTGGTATCCGTTTTTGTACAGTTCGATGTGGAACTGATTTTGAAAGTTGCTGCTTGGAACATCATTCTATTTAAAAGATGGATCATTTTGCTTTGGTAGCCATACGAACTTATCAGATTTAGCATGCATTGATTTATAAGAAGAAGAATTTAAAGCAATTAAGGCAGTCCGAGAGTATTTAGTACAACATTTATCAATAAAATTATTATTACAGACAGATTTTTCAAATTGTCTAATCCTATCTGTAATAACAGTTTCTTTGACTCTCCACTCTTGTCTTATACTCTTGTTTTTCTTTTCTCTCTGCTTCTTTCTGCATTCTTGCTTCCGAGAACCTTTCACAATATATCTGACATACAAGAAACAAGAGAATTAGTCATTTTAGAAATTTGTTTCTCCTGTAAAATTCTCTTACCTTTGGAAATTTGGACCTTTTGTGCAATAGAGTCCCTTGTGAAAGATGATTCACCTTTTTCATAAGTAGGAGTTACAAACTGAACTTTTGTATTCTCCTTTTTCAGTGTTAAAATTTGGTGAATGTTCTGATGAATCCTTTGAATCTATAGATATTCTTTTCAGGATTCTAATTGGTTCTTTGGGATCATCAAGTTGTTTGCTTTGTAATCGTTTTACAAACACATCTATTTTAACAAATATTTCTTCCAATGAGTTAAAATCCGAGTTCATATACAGATCAAAAATCTTTTTCAGAATTAATAGAATCAAGTTGAATTGAAGATGACTAATCTGATTGTGATTTGTTTTCAGGCTGTTGTTGCAACTTTTGTTCCAAAGATTTAAGTTCAGCCTTAAGATTTTGATTTTCTGTCTCAAAAGTTTTGATTTTCAATTCAAGATCAGAGTTCATCTTCTCAAGAATTGAAGTTGGTAAATATAGCTTTTGAGAACGAGTAGTATTTTCAGATAAATCCTTGTCTGAATATGTCTGAATATACTCCTCACAAATGCAAGAATTTTAATTTGATTCATTTATTCTGTTATAATCAACAGAATTTTGCATTTTATCAGATCTTAACCGTTTTGCATCTTCACTTGATTCTATTTCATCTGATGCTTTCATAAATGTCATTTGTAATCCTAAATTCATGTATCTGACATCATATAAAGTAGGTGAATTTGAAATAGCCTTTGTCAGATATTTAGGATTATTCCAACCTATACCTGATTTAGAATTATAAAATTCGATATCTTTAGGTTGATTTAAATATATTGTTTGATCTGTTTGACTTTGTTTGATAAACTCATCTTCCAATGATTTAATTTTCTCGTAAAGTTTTGTTCTTTCATCAAAATATATTTTACAGAATAACTTGATGCTTCTAATTCAGCCAAATTCAGTTTTTCTTTTAAGTCAGATATATTGTTATCCAGTTCCTGGATTTGACTTTGAAGATCATTTGTTTTATCTTGTAAATCTGATACAGCTCGTAGAGCTAATGCCTTATCCTTGGAAAAATCCAACACTAACGCATGTTCTTGATTTAACTTGTTTTCTAAGGAATGAGCATTTTTCTTTTCGGCTTTCAAAGATTTTTTAAATTTCTTTAGCATGAAAGACATTTGCGTTAGTTTTTGTTCAAGAATACAGGAGTCATCATTTTCAGATTCAGAGTTAGATTGTACCTCAGGTGTCTCTGAGTTCTCTGATTTGTCTGAATCTGATTCATCACTTTCTCTATCTTTGCTGCCGTCAGCATCTCCTGTTGCCATCATTGCTATTTCATCAGTCAGTTCCTCATCAGACTCTTCCTTTTCTTCATTCTCCTCATCCGTCAACCCTACCCATACTTTATCTTCTGCAACCATTGCGGACTCACTAATGTCTGATTTGTTAAAAACCTCTGACTTTAAACAAATATGTGCATCTTCATCTAAGATGTCTTCATCCTCTGATAGTTGAAGCCAGTGATCATCTTCAGCCATTAGAGCTTTGCCAGCTTCTTTTTCTTTTTCTAGAAGTGCCTTTCTTGTGTAGTATTATGAGTTTTTCAATACAGGCATTCTGCACTCTCGGGCATAGTGTCCTGGCTTGCCACAGTTGTAGCATTTTTGCTCTGTGTCATTCTTAGCTGACTTTTCAGATTTATCATATATATCGGCTTTCTTTCCACAGCTTTCACCTGATTTGTCATATCTCTCCTTCTTATCAAACTTTCGTGAGCCAGTTTTGTATCTCATCTTGTTATTATTGGGTTTTCGGTAAAACTTCTTCTGAAATGCCTTAGTCAATAAGGCCATTTGTTTCTTCATTTCCTCTATTTCAAAATCAGTTGAGGAATCTGATGAGTCTGATTCAGATGAACTGCTGCTTATAACTACACATTTTTCCTTCTTTAGCTTGTACTTGTATTTCTTGTCTGCCAACAGTGCTAAAGGATCAACGGTATCTTTTTCAGTTTTCTTCTTTCCGGACATTTTCCTTAAAATAACTTCCTGATAGTTGTTAAGGTTTTCAAAGACCATATGAAAATCCATGTCCTCAATATCTTTTGTCTGTTGAATGATCATTGTGTACTTTTCCCATTCTGGATTAAGTACGTTCAGAAATTTAACATTGATGTCTAAGTTGGACTTAGTGACACCGTTCCTCTTCATCTCACTTACTAGCTGACAAACCTTAAGTATGTGTTCTCTAGCAATTCCCCTTCTCTAGCTATGAAATTCTCGAACGTCATTAAGCTGTTTCGTGCTCTGTTTGTAGCTGTCCTGTCTGATCCCCTCATTAACTTACACACATCATCCCAGATGGATTTGGCTGTTTTAGTGTTTGTCAGACAGGTGTATATGTCATTTGGGATAGATATCAACAACAATTTTCTAGCTGTCTTATCCCCCAATTTTCTCGGTTTTTGTGCCTCTGTTAGGTTAGTTACCTCAACAGTTCTTTTAGGTATTGTAGGGTTGCCGGTGGGTACAGCAGGAATTGTTTCCAGGAACACAGCTGGTCCGTCAGTAAGTGACTTTAACATCTCTTCAGATAGGTCGTGGAAACTGATGAACTCAATAAATCTTTCCCTCCATTGTACATAATCTCCTCGGTAGAGAATTGGAGGTTTTGTTTCCGACCCCATTGCAAGTGCGTCTTTGGACATGATGATTGAATTACAGGAATCTTCCAAGATCTTTAAAATCATATTTTGATTGAATTTGACAATTTGATCAACCGAATGAAAATTGATCAAACTCGGATAATGAAGGTGAAAAACTTGAACAATGAATAGATCAACTTGATCAATGAGTGTAACAAACTCGAACAATGAAGTACTCAACTCGAATCTAGAAAAGTCAAATCAGTTAGAAGAATAATGCAACTCGAATTGGTCTTCTATACAGCTCGAATCAAATGTGATTCAACTCGATTCACAAGATAGTCAACTCGGATAAAAAAAGGAGTCAACTAGAATCAATTGCCAATAAACTCGAATGAATGAAAGAATAAACTCGAATTAAGATTGAAATTCACTAAGCTTGTTTTGTAAAACTCGAATGGTACTTCAAGTAAACTCGAATGAAGGTTTAAGTCAACTCGAATGAAAGTTCAAGTCCACTCGAATGATGCAGTTATCAACTCGATTGCACCCAATGTTCAACTCGACTATCTCTTTGTTCAACTCGATTATAACTTGTTGTCAACTCGATTGCAACAAGAACACAATTGTATTCGAGTTTTCTGGGTTTTTCAAAAATTTCAAGTCTGGAATTCAATTAAAATTTCAAAAATGCTTCAATTGATTCCTCCTTAATATCGAATATGAGGTTTTTGATTTCAAACACTTTTTCTGAAGGAACTTAGTGTGAAACCAGATTAAAACCCTTGTCTTTCACTAGAACAGTGAAGAACAAGAGTATTTTCGAATTTTCTGAAAAATCAAAGAAACTTTTTGTGTGTTTGGAATTTCAGTTTAAGTTATTATCAATGTGATCGATTTTCAATAACCCTCCTTCGATCCAAGAATCAAGAACAAAGATCAACAGAATCAAAACCCTAGTTGATTTTTCAATATCTGAAAAAAAATGATAAAACAGTGACAGTTTTTCAATATTTTCAATCAAAAATCATCCCTATAGCTCTGATACCAATTGTAATTCCTATATTTTCAATCAACATTTAAACACAAACGATTAAGAACAAGATCAGAAACACTAACCGAATGATTTGATTATAGACAAATTATTACAGAGAAGAAATTGAGAAAATACAACCCTAATTCTTCACAGCAATTTTCGTGCAAAATGTGAATTAAATGTCAGATCTGCTTTTTACAAAAGTCAAAATACTATTTATATATCAATTACAACTATTGCATATTTACACTTTATACCCTAGACTTAATTTATTTCATCAATCAAAATTAGTTCTAACATTCGTCACCAAAAATCTTCGTGAATCCGTAGCAAATGAAATTTGCGACGAGCATTTAAGCGACGGACAAATTTGGTCGTCATTCCATCACAAAGCATTATTAGCGACGGATTCACGACTGGTGTTTCCATCGTAGAAAACAGTTATACTTGTAGTAATTAAGGACATAAACTTGGTGAATGTATCTGAAATTCACATGTGTGTAACATTAATTTAAACATGATTATAAAAAAACTAGTCAATTAACCCATGTATTACATGGATTGATTAAAAACAATTATTTATATAGTAAAAATATGTTAAGATATATTTTCAATAATTATAATACATGAATTTTACAAAAGAAATTTGGTAAATCATAAATTTAAATATATTTTATTTCGCCCATACACATATTTAATTTAGATTTTATAATTATATAATACAAGTATAATATTTTTCGTTAACTTTCTTTTAGATTAAATGACAAATTTTTGATAGTTATAACATATACATATATGTTGATAAATTATAATGATAAAATTTTTTGAATTGTTAATATTCTTTTTAGGGTAAATTACAAATTTCATCCATGTGGTTATATAGAAATTATGGATTCAGTCCTTTTTAAGACGAAATTACAATTACAGTATCTGTGGTTGGTTATTTGTTTTGGTTTTGGTCCTTTGACCGGTCGTTTTTTTAAAAATGACCATTTTACCCTTTAAGAAATATAATAATAGACAACAAACTTTTTTTTCAATAAAATAAATTTTAAAAAATATATTTAATGGTTTTTAATTTGAATATTTAATATTTAAAGTATATTTACAAATTTGAAATGCACATCACCCATTACCATTTGCCAGACCACATTCACGTCTTCAACGATACCACTTTGTCGCCCTTCCCTCTCAAAACCCTAGTGCCGCCCGCCGCCCACCGCCCCGCCTTCGCCGCCGCTCGTCTCCTCTCACCTCCCGTTGTGGCGCCCGTCCTCTTTAAACCAACCGGACGACGAGGTGTGTCTTCTCCAACAGTCTGTTGTTTTCTGGTACCGACAGCCATAACCACCACCACCACGAGGTGTGTCTTCTTCAACGAAGGTTTCTCTCTAGAAACTGGTTCCTTGTGTGGTTGCGATGAGTGAAGGTGGAAGACGACGGTCTACCTGCAAACGAATGATCAATCCATTTTTGGGCTCCGACGAGATCAAAATGACAAAATTGAAAATGGGTGATATAATAATTAATCTGTTAGGTATTTTAAATTTTTTAATATACTTTTCTTTCAATAATAAATAATTAATTGGTGATGTGTAATATTTTATTATTTTGTAAAATCTATAAAAGTTATTACCTATATTCATAATAATTCTCAAGGGTAAAATTGTCATATTTAAAAAAATGACTGGTTAAAGGACCAAAACCAAAACAAATAACCAACCACAGATACTGTAATTGTAATTTCGTCTTAAAAAGGACTGAATCCATAGTTTATATATAACCACAGGGACGAATTTTGTAATTTACCCTTCTTTTTATCTAGAACATAATAACAATTACTGAAAAGTAATACTTGAAAAATGGCTACTTATTTATTGGTTACTAAATTTTAACTTAATAAGTATTAATTACCAATTTTAATTTAATCTATTAAATAATGTATAGTTTGAACAATAGATGATTTTTACTCTAGGATAATGGAAGAGAAAACAAATGATTGATGCAAATAATATCATGATAATAATTATTTTTTGTTATTTTATAATAAATTTTTCATATATATATATATATATATATATATATATATATATATATATATATATATATAGAATTTGGTTCCACAGCGTCCCTCAAGAAATCCTGCGTATCCAGCGTCCATGAATAGGCAAGGATATTTTCGTAATTGCAGCGACCATTCACATTGCTTAAATTCATCATTCACATTAATTGATCATTCACATTAGTCAATTGATCATTCACATTACTTAATTGATCATTCACAACACTTATTTAACTTTTTATACTTCTTGTACACTTATTTGATCATTCACATTACTTAATTAACCATTCACATTACTTAATTGACCATTCACATTACTTAAATGACCATTCACATTACTTAATTAATCATTCACATTACTTAATTGACCATTCACATTACTTAAATGACCATTCACATTACTTAAATGATCATTCACATTATTTAATTGATCATTCACATTACTTAACATTGATGGTATGTAGAAGATGAAGTCTGACATTGCTGTTCTCGTCATTCATCAAATGTGAATGGACATTTACCTAATGTGAATGACCATTCACATTAGAAGATTGATCATTCATAAAATGTAGTTGACATTTAACAGGACTAATGTAAGGTGCTGATATTATTTCACCAATGTGAATGGTGAAATTTACTAATGTGAATGGTCATTCACATTAGCTGAATGATCATTCACATTGGTTAATGTTATTAATGTTTGATAGATTTGAGAATTTGAGCGTTACATGAATGACCATTGTTACTGTTTGTCATTAATCTTGTTACTGCTTGTTAGTAGTTGACGATGCACAGCATACATGCTGTGCTGATATGGTACAACCAATGTGAATGGTAAATTTCCTAATGTGAATGGCCATTCACATTAGCTGAATGATCATTCACATTGGTTGATGTTATTGATGATTGATAGATTTGAGAATTTGAGCGTTACATGAATGACCATTGTTACTGTTTGTCATTAATTTTGTTATTGGTTGTTAGTAGTTGACGATGCACGGCATACATGCTATGCTGATATGATACAACCAATGTGAATGGTAAATTTCCTAATATGAATGGCCATTCACATTAGCTGAATGATCATTCACATTGGTTGATGTTATTAATGTTTGATAGATTTGAGAATTTGAGTGTTACATGAATGACCATTGTTACTGTTTGTTATTAATCTTGTTACTGTTTGTTAGTAGTTGACATTGCTCATATTCACATGTTGTGCTGATATTATTTTACCAATATGAATGGTCAAATAAGCAATGTGAATGATCATTTAAGTAAGGTGAATGATCAATTAAGTAATGTGAATGATCATTTAAGTAACGTAAAATGTTAATTAAGTAATGTGAATGATCATTTAAGTAATGTGAATGGTCAATTAAGTAATGTGAATGATCAATTAAGTAATTTGAATGATCAATTAGTTAAATAATTATTGTGAACGATCAAATAAGTGTAAAAGAATTGTAAATAGTCAAATAATTCTTGTGAATGATCAAATAAGTGTTGTGAATGAATAATTAAGTAATGTGAATGATCAATTAACTAATGTGAATGATCAATTAATGTGAATGATGAATTAAGTAATGTGAATGGTCGTTGTAATTACGAAAATACCCTTCCAGCCAAAAAAAGGGGGGCGCGCATGGAATTGAATTTTTGATCACAACCATTGATTTGTTTAATCTTGTGGCTTTGGATGGGTACCCTTGGTACACTGGATTTTTTAAGGGACTCTTTTGAACCTATATATATATATATATATATATATATATATATATATATATATATATATATATATATATATATATATATATATATATATATATATAAATTATAGTAATATTTTGAAATTGAATTTATATAGTTTTTAATTCAATAAGAAATTTTGAATTTTAAAAAGGCTTCAATTCAAATGAATAAAATCAAAAAAAAATTTTGAATGATTTTAATATATTAGTTAAAATGAAAATTTAAAACACTTTTTTCTTTGAATTAGTATTTTTATTCTTAATAATTAATGCTTCAAGAAAGAAAATCTTATTTAACATTAATAAATTGAGAAAGTGTAAAAGATGAGTTATTTTAGGAAAATTAGGAGGGAAAATAAAGATGAAAATGCATGAGAGAATGACATGTGCCATAAATTGTTCTTATTTATTAATAAGTATAGATTAAATTTTTATCTTCGGATGTACTTGATTTTGGTATTTTTTTTTAAACCTAAGTCTATCGTATTAACAATAGTACTATTTGTAAACGCGTTACTGTTTAATGAACAGTAAAGCAGGCTGTTAGGCAGCTCAAGTAGGCAGGTAAGCAGCTGACTTATTTTATTATATTATATATAATATATAACGTTTTTGTTTTTCTATAAATTCTTTTGATATATTATATTTTATAAAAATTTGAATATATCATTATGATCACATTGTTTTTATCTACATTTCGATATAATATTTATTACCGTCGAATTATTTTCTGTAAGGTCTACGACTGCAAGATCTATCTAGACGCGGATCCGTTAACGAGTGCGGAATCCTCGTTGACGGTTAGACGGACAACTCTCAACCAACGGAAACACGGAGACTATTAGACGCTGAACGAACGACACACGAACGATCCTACGTACTAATTCTCTCCGAAACGGGACTCACCAAGCTGATAAACTCGAGATCGCTTAATGCTCAATTCCTCACGAATTCTGCAAAAAATCTTCTAATCATTCGAGTCTATCCCTAATTATAGACCCTGATTCGAGTCTGTTGTGGGCCAACCTCGAATCTGGCCTAAGGCCCATTCGAATCTGTCCATCTGACAGATTCGAATCTAACCTATTTTCGAATCTATGGTCTCATTCGAATCTATCTCAGATTCGAATGTATCCCCTTAAGTGATTCGAATCTAGCCTTTTACATAAACAACTAAGTGTTTGAAACTTATGATATTACCTTATGACTGATTTTATCTTTGAGCTTTATGTTTGAACTTCTTGTAATACGTTACATCAAGTTCAAACATACAAACACTGATAAAAATCAATCATACATAATATATATACCAAACATATGCTAAATCACAATGTAAGACAACTTAGACTGCTATCGTCACACGGGATGTACCAACAGACTCCCCCTTGACGATAGCTTCTAATAATTCACACATTTGATTTAAGAACATGGTTTATTATTGATTCAAAACACTACCAGCATACAGACCTTTTTCAACGCATACCTTGACCACATTTTCATACTTACTTGCTTCAGCATCCATATGTGCGTCACTGGAAATCTTACAGTTATACAAAGTCTGCAGGTCTTCTTTAGATAGGTTTACCAGGTGAAGCGGGTCATAGACTCTAAGAATAACTTTTTCTTCTAAGTCTTCCATAACTGCTTCCCCAGTTTCCGTGTCAGCATACCACCACTTTAGATTTTGCAAAACATTCTGTGGCATTTTCTTCAGAGGTACCTTCCTCAGGCATTTAACTGGTTTGTACTGAATCCTCATCCAAGGTCGGCCTGTAAGAGGATCTATACGTGACTTATCCTCGACTCTTCTTCCGACCCTTGGACTCAACCGTTCAAACTTCCTCGATCTCCCCTCCTTTCTTATTATTCTTTCAATCACATTCGCATAAGGATCATCACCAATATTTATCAGATCTTTCCATGCAAGCGCGGTGATTTCAATCTTTGGAAGGGTGTTGAATGCTTTCAAAGTTCGCCTTAAGTACTGAAGCCCGTCTTTTCTTTTAATTATAAAAAGTTGAAGATCTCTGTCAAAGAACCAACTTAATATTCGCTCAGATAGCTTCCCTGTACCAGGCACTTTCATTGATCTCCTTATTGCCAACTCCTTCTCTTCGGCTCTGAACCATAGCTTCCTTTTTTCTTCGTTACTTAGCTCTCTTGCTGGTTCTTCAGTCGATGACTTAGGATTCAAGGCAGCATTCACTATGTCAATATCAACCATTCTATCTCCATCTATCATATAAGTGTCAGTGATAGGATTCTGCTGTACAACTATTTCGTCAGCTTCATCATCCTCATCAGCTATTACTTCATCTTCCGGTTGCCAATCAACTATCTCTTCCGGAATAAACTCTCCTTCTTCAAATTCTTCTAATTCTTCAATATCCTCTTCAAAATCAAAATCCATTAGCTCTTCTTCAATATCTTTCAGCGCATCTATCATGTCGCTATCTAAAGTCTTTGAAGAACCTGCTGCTCCTCCTGCTCCTCCCTCTCCTCCTTCTGTACTAGGCTCCCCCTGAACTTGTGTAACTTGAGCTGCAGATAAATCTACAGACTCAATCTCTTTGTTCGCACCGGGATCATCGCCTTCATTATCATCATCTTCTCGCTGTACTTCCTGATCTTTACAACTCGTCTCCCCCTGAGTTTGTAGATTTTTCATAAGTTGCTCTAGGAGGGACCGCATTGCTCGGATTTCAGACGATTGATCAGCGACAAATGATTTAATCTCCGTGTTTTCGTCTCTAACACTTTCAACAATCGTTCTCAGTTCTGCATTCTCCTTATCAAGATTAGAGTTATGCTCTTGGAGTTCACCGACTGCTTTTGTGAGAGTTATTATTTGAATGTTCTGAAAGTCGACACGGCTCTTGAGTTGCATGATTCGTTGATTTTCGGTATAGGCTTCTGATGTAGAAGGGATGGACTGAATGGGAGCTGGATTGAATGGATGGGGAATGTAGGGTTCATGTTGCTGAGGTGGCGGTGATGGTGGAGCTGTATCTTGAGGTTGGGTCTGGGTTTGAGGCGGAGGTTGTGCATCGGACTGTGATGAAGTCCCCTGCATAAACCTGTGACGTTTGGCCCGTTGCCTTGTCACCAACTGAGGAGTCTCATCTTCTTCAAAATCTGATTCCTCCAATTCCCTGGCCTCTCGCCTCCTCGAACCACCTTCATTGATAATCAGTCGCGAACCATAAGTTCCAATTTGAACATGAGGTTCTGTAGACACTGATTCTGGAGCTTCAACTTCGATCTCCTCCATTTCTTCTGATTCTGTAGCAGATGATGACTCATCATTGCCAGTCTGCTCTGGCACATATTCGTCAACATCTCTGAAGACATCGTCTTCTCCCTCTGGAGGCTCAAGTAATTCACCCACTAACGCTGCAGCTATATCTTCATTTGCATGTGGACCTGCCTCCCAAATTTCATTTAGCGTTTGGCACAGTTGATCAGCCTCATTTGGGACATTTGACGGCCCGGCTTCCTGCATTTCTGGTTGCTGACTCGTAGAAGGCCTAGACGCCTGAGTCTGACTCGCAGTAGCTCTTTGTCTTCGCCTTGGATCACGGGGACGAGCACGAGGCTGTTGTTGTAGTGGACGTTGCTGTTGTTGTTGCGGTTGTTGTTGTTGCTGTCGAGGCTGAACTTCTACTTCACCTGCCCAGTTGGCATTATCTGGTGCTACAAAGTTCCTGTCTAAAACAGCTCCAAACAACGGTCGCTCGATCGGAATAGCCAATCTTCCTCGATGGGAGGAACAATCAGCGAATATCCTTTTGTCCATAATAGCTACGTTCTGAACGTCATTTGATGGCGGCAGATTTGGCAAGAAGTGCCTGATCAACATCATGATGAACCGAGGATATAGCAGGAATTGCTGATTTTCAGGAGCGGTGATCTGGTGAACAAATTCGGAGAAAAACATTTCCGAGAAACTGTATGGTCGATTATACACTATCGCGACTATCCCAGACTGGATCTTCGCAACTATATAGTCAAACCCGGCTTTCTTTGGTGCAAAACATACCATGAAGACATGAGCAAGAAATCTCCATTGCCCGATTAAGCCGCTCTTCATATAGGACACTTTCGACACGTCTAGACTGTATCCCATTCTCTGAAAGGCCGCTTGCCTGATGTTCAGAGGGAATTCGATCGGTCCAGACTCTTCTTCTTGAGTGCCCAGCTGCAACACTTGACGCAGCATATCCGCTGAAAATACTAGCGGTTGTCCAGCAATGCGAGTTCGTAGTACTGTCGGAGTGACCGAGCAGTCTACTTGAAGATGATCGTAAAATTGACGGATATAAGGCAATATGAGCTGAACATTATGAGATAGTGCAAATCCTATCCTAGATTCCACAAGAAATTCTAGCATCTGCCTGTATCCCTGCGCCTCAGGGAGGTCATGATCCGGATGAAGCACCATATTGTGCTTGGGAACAAACGCTCGAATAGCCATTTCTGCACAATAAACAAAACCATTAGATTCATTAAAAATCAATAAACTTGTTCAAATTCAAATTTGCTTTATCTTGTACTTTATCAAATACAAAATCTAGCACAATTAAATTTCCACAAGTTTAATAAATTAGACAAAAATAAATAAAGTGCAGATTCGAAAGTAACAGATTCGAAGTGTCCATATTTGAGTGTAATGGACAGATTCGAAGAGTCCCTATTCGAGTCTAATGGACAGATTCGAGGATCATGGTCATCTCGAATCTAATGACAGATTCGAGAAACCCATGAACAGATTCGAAGTCCAGGAACAGACTCGAAACCCCGTCGGCCATGGTTTCAACAAAAACCCAAAATTTTAACCATTTTGAACTTAGCAAATCACATACATTAGTTCAACTAGGTTCTAATTATAGATTTATGCTTTCAATTTGATATTTTATAGGTCCTAACTTAGTTATTTAGCAAAAACTCTATTTTGACCCATAAAACTTCAAAATGTGATGTTTTAAGCCCAAAATTGTGTATAAAACTACCAAAATCTTGTACAATCCGGTTGATTATACCTAGATATGAGTGTAGAATCGAACACAAAAGCTTTAGACTCGATGAAATGTCGTTTAGATGAAATACGATAGACTCGAGAACAGATTCGAGATCGCTGATATAGATTCGAGAGTATAGATTCGACAACAGTAAAGTAATAAATGACTTCACTATTGACCTATATATACTACCTACCTTCGAGTCTATGTGTAGATTCGAGTCTACTGACAGATTCGAAATACTTCACATTCGAGTCTGTCTTAGATTCGAAACTACCAACACTTAGAAAAATTTCGAAAATTTTGAAATAAGTTCAACTTTTCCAACTTTTTTCTACGGTATTGTGTAACCAGATAAACTATGCCAACTCTTTTACCCTAAGCAACAGATATTTCACGCAATGTTTATTTTATCCAACTTCGAATGCACCCTTAGTAATTTTTGACCTTTTACCTAAGTAAAAATTAAACTAAACTAAAATAAAATAAGCTAAGGTAAAAATAAAATAAAATAAAATAAAATTTTGACTAAAAAGTTTAATCTAGACTTAAGTTATAAAAATAAATTTACAAGCTAAGCTAAATACCAAACAACATATTTTTGATGAGTATAGTCTAAGAAAGGTTCAATCAGATAGCGATGTCCGATACTAACTTTCAGTACTTAAACTTTCACACTTAGGAATTTTTTGAATTCCTTTGATTGTTTGTCGTGACATACCCACTTAGCCGATTGTTGGTATTTTACCCTGTTAAACATTCTACATTTCGGAATATCCCTTGGCTTTTTATTTATCAGGAAATTATCTTACGTGACTCAGACATAGACATACTTTTATGATCAAGGCACACAGACAAAAATTCTAACTTGTTGGTATTTGCAAACTTTCTTTAAAAGACAAACATCGGACACAGGTCTGTATTTTCATACAACAAAGTGTCTTAGTTCGACTTAAGGTTTATTTTTAAAGTTAGCAGATAGCGGTGACAGGTCTGTACTGACGTACAACAAAGCGACATGTCTGCTAACCCGAATCTAAACAGAGACAACAGGTCTGTACTTACGTACAACAGAGTTGCATGTTTTCGACTCTCAGTTTTTCATGATATTTCTATTCTTTCCATTTTCAGATGTATTTGATGTTGCCATACATCCCCAGAAAGTTTGCATACCTCATTTAGACTTAACGTTTGTATGTCTTGTACATAAAAATTAAGACCGATTGGTCATACATCTAGATTAGTGACACGCTTGACCTTTTCTAGAATATTTTATTAGCCTTGAGATTCCCTATATGTATTATGCCTACCAACACATCAAACTAAATAAAGTATAACACTTAGGATTTAGTTGCATTATGTGTGAAAGCCTAAACACTTAAAGTTTGTAACGACTGTGCTAATTTTCGTCACTTTGAACCTATGTATCTAAGACTTAACTCCTTTTCTGATATTCTCTTTTTTGTATTTTTGTAATTTTCTCTCTTTTTTCTTTTGTTTTTCATAAGAAAAAGCAGTAAACTAAGCTAACCTACTAACTTAACTAAAAAATAGAACTTACAAATAATCTCCTAAATAGAACTTCCTAAATTAGGCAGACTACAAAAAAAATATATAACAATTATAAGAGAATAAAATACTACTAAGGTGCATTTACTCTCGGGGGTTGCCGCATATCCATTAAGTTAATTAAATACTCAAACCTGTGACTTATCAACGCTTTGGTAAATAAAAGGTAAACACATTATTATGTTCTCGTGCCACCTTTAAAACCAGGTTTTGATTAGTTCTCTTTTTCAGCACAATCACGAATAACGATAAGATGTCATATGTCTATGTGCTTTGGTTTACTGTGTGGATACTGGATGATTAGTTATAGCAATTGTAGATTGATTGTCTATCCTAATTGGTAGTTTTGAGTATAAGCGCAAACCGTGAATCCCGCAATGTTGTGTAATCCACATGACCTGTGAACAAGCAACTACCAGCAGACAACATCACTCGGCCTCGCACGTTGACTGCTAACCGATGTTTGGTTTCTGCAGTGCCAGCAATACACCAATCTCCCTACTAGAACGGACTGACAACCTGCCAGTCGTTGATGCGCGTATAAGCTGCTCCTCCGTAGTCCGAATCTTGAACGCCTCCAACTCTAGATCTCCCTCCGCGTGATACCAAAGTCCCAGCTTCGGTTTCGACTTGAGGTATCGTAGAATCCGCTTCACAGCTTTCATATGCATCTCCTTCGGATTCGCTTGAAACCTAGCACAAATACAAACAGCAAACATAATATCAGGTCTTGAAGCAGTTAAATACATAAGTGACCCAATCATGGACCGATATAAAGTCGGATCCACATCGGAATCACTTTCAGTACCCGGCCCGAGATTGTGATTCACTTGAATCGGCGTGCTGAAGTGGGCAGTCAACTTTGTTCCTTCCATCCCAAACCGTTCCAATATGTCATAGACATACTTGGTCTGATGGATAAACATGCCTTCCTTCTTCTGGTCAACTTGTAACCCCAAAAAGAAGTTCAACTCCCCCATAGCACTCATCTCGAACTTAGACTTCATAACCTTCTCGAAATCTTTGCACATCTGTTCGTCTGATGATCCAAAAATGATATCATCGACGTACACTTGTACCAAGATAAAGTGATTACCCTTCCTCTTCACAAACAGAGTACTATCTATCCTACCCCTTTCAAAACCGTTTTCTAAAAGATGGTTGGATAAAGTCTCATACCACGCCCTAGGTGCCTGATGTAATCCATAAAGAGCCTTATCTAAGCGATATACTCTATCAGGATATTTTGGATCTGTAAATCCGGGCGGTTGTTCTACATACACCAACTCCTTCACTTTCCCATACAGGAAAGCACTCTTAACGTCTAGTTGATATAACTTAAAGCCTTTGAAGGAGGCAAACGCTAGAAACAACCTAATGGCTTCTAGCCTTGCTACTGGTGCAAAAACTTCGTTGTAATCGATTCCCTCCTCTTGGTTGAAACCCTTTACAACTAATCTCGCCTTGTTGCGCGTGACTATACCCCGATCGTCTCTTTTGCACTTAAAAACCCATTTGGTTCCTATTGCAATCTCCCCTCGAGGTAACGGAACTAACTCCCACACTTCTAGTTTCCTAAATTGCGAAAGTTCTTCCTGCATCGCTTCAACCCAGGAGTTGTCCTTAAGTGCCATTTGCACATTTTTGGGCTCTACTTGCGATATGAAACACGAATATAGACATGTGTGATATGCCTCGGAGTCGTTTATCATCGACAACAACACAGTGTTGTTAGTTACACTACTCCGAGTCCTCACACCCTCGTTAGGATTTCCTATGATGCCTTCTATTGGATGGTTCTTGTTAATCCTAGAGGTCTCTATATCATCAACTCTTAGATTATCTCCTAAGTTGGATCCTATTTCACCTAATGGGGGAACAGGCTCAGCTTCTACATTTTACTCCTCACGGACATTTTCCTCAGAGTTGGAACTCGATGCATGAGTCTGATTCTCAGTGGTAGGTGCCTCTTGATCAGCAACTTCTGGAGACCCATCTACAGTCGCAGTAGGATCGGATGTAGATTCGAACGTGGTCCTCGGAAAGATTTGGCCTTCGTCATTTAGGTGCAACGTCGCCATGTCTTTTTCGATTGTACCTGCAGTATCATCCAAAGGAATGTTAAATGACTCAAACAATTTATCATAGTCAAATAACCATTCCGGACCAGTTTGGGGTTCATGTGTATAACTTGTGACTTGAATATTATACACAATCTCCACAGTACCACTCGTTTTGTTAAAAACCCGTTTGTTTGGTGAGTTTGGCACATAACCTAGGAAATATCCTTCGTCAGCCTTTTCACCAAACTTCGGTTGATGTTTTGTTCTTAAAAGTGTGCATGGTACTCCAAACGGTTCGAATCCAGTTAAGTTAGGTGGCCGTTTATTCAAAATTTCATAGCATGTTTTGTTCAATGATTTGACTGTAAGGACTCGGTTTAAAATGTGGCACGCGGTATTCACTGCCTCCCCCCAAAACATGGTAGGAAGCTTTGAATCCGAAAGCATAGTCCTTGCAGCCTCAATCAAAGTTCTATTTTTACGTTCGGCCACCCCATTCTGTTGAGGTTCATATGGTGCACTGAATTGATGCACTATGCCCTTTGATAGGCAATATACACCAATTACAGTGTTTTTGAATTCAGTCCCATTATCACTACGAATATGTTTAACCCTAGTTCCGTATGAGTTCTCCACTTGGTCCAAGAACCCGATGAGCTTTGCAGCCGTCTCGTCCTTCGTACCTAAAAAGAAAACCCAAGAAAAACGTGAGTAATCGTCGGTGATAACTAAGCAAAACCAACTACCTCCTATACTCCTTTTGTTGATAGGGCCGAAAAGGTCCATATGCAACAAATCGAATGTTGAGGCAATTGAATTTTGTTTCTTGGACTTGTGTGACTTTTTATGCTGTTTGCCCTTCATGCACGGTAGACACTTGTCCTCGAACTGAAAACTCTTCAATGGCACACCCTGCACCAATCCATTCTTCGTTATGTAATTCATCTTTCTTAGGTGCAGGTGAGCCATGCGTCTGTGCCACAGTACGGATTCCGTCTCCGAAGCTTTTGATAGTAAGCAGATCGGACCCATCAAAGTATCTGGCTTGTTCATATCGAGCATGTACAAGTCATTCTTCCTTGGCGCCCGCATCAATATCCAATCTTCAGGTATCTTGAATCCAGGCTTCAGCACTAACGCCTCAGTGTCAGTAAATAATACCGAGTTCTTCTTATCACAGATTTGAGATACACTAATGAGATTATGAACCAGTTTATCAACGTGATAAACTTGATCCAATGTAATCGTCCCATTAGTGACTTCTCCAGTTCCAGTGATATTTCCACCCTTGTTACCCGCGAATGATACGAATCCCCTATTACCCCCCTTGAAGTCTGTGAGTAGACTTCTTTCCCCCGTCATGTGCCTGGAGCAACCACTGTCGACGAACCACTTGTTGTTTGGACCGGTAGTTATCTCCTGCACATGAAAGAAAAGAGGTTAGTTATCACGGGGAACCCAAGCCATGACTGACTTGGTAATACCATTCTCGTCCACATACGTGAACTCTTTCAAGTACCCATCTCGCCTTTCAGGTGACTTGGGCCTTTGAACTGAATTCTGTTGTGGTGCCGAGTGATTTAAGTTCACTCTTTGCCTTGGTGTAGGCATTTGTTGTGGAGCTCTAGAATAATTCCTATTATATGCCATTTCTGACTGTGATCCTTGAGCTCTTACCGGTGCATACTGTCTAACTGGAGTATGAGACCTAACTGGAGTGTGTGACCTGCTAGGTGTGGTGCTCCTATAGACTTGTTGTGGTGCTGACCTAGATTGACTATTGACACGATTCGGTGAATTTGTCCTAATCACTTCCTTTTGTCCAACCTTAACCGGTGTGATTTTCACAACATGTTTGGGTGCGGCCTGCACAGTTTTCTCGGTAGGTTGAGAACTACTGCTGCTTGCCACACTGGTTGAGGGCTTGACAGGTGTTGGATTCACTGTCTTAGGGGTAACATCGGCTTTCCTAAGTGGACAGTGAGAAGCAACATGCCCTTTCTCGTGACATCTAAAGCAAGACATCTTATCTATGGACTTTTTGTTTGTTCCCTTAGATCTAGGTGTCTCACTAGTGTCTACTTCCTTTGGTACAGCTATGATGTTTGCCTCGTCGACCTGGTCAGCCCATGAAATTTTCTGTTTTCCTGCAGGTGTTTCACTGGAGGAAGACACAAATTTCACTTTCTTGACCTTGACGGTTGAGTCAGCCACCTTAGGTGTATTTTCTACTATAGGCTCAGGTGTCGGTTCAGGTAGGTCCTCTAAGTCTACTAACTTGTCAGTTTTCTCCTGAGGCTGAGGCACATAGTTCGCATTGAAAGGTGGAGGAATTTCGTGAAAACCTAGACCTACTGGCTTCTTGGACTGTCTTTGGGCATCTAAGACTTTCCCTAGATTTAGGCTCGAATTCCTAAACTTTTCCAGCTTGCTATTTGCCTCTGCTACCTTAACCTTGGTCTCTGCTAGCTCTATATCCTTGTGCTTAAGACTTTTTGTCAAGGCCTCTACGTGCTCATACATAAGTTCTATCCTAACACACTGCTCACTGAGTTTGTCTTTTAGAACTACTACGTCTTGAGCATCAGCCTTAAGCTTTTCTTTTAGATCTTGCTTGATATCATTTAGGCTAGCGTTTTCTATTTTTAAGTTCTCATTTTGAGCAGATATGGTTTTATGTGATTCTAAGACTAGATTTAACCTATCATTAGAAGTAGCACACAAAGCACATAATTCTTGAAATAGAGAGTAAGATAGACTAACCTTAGAGTTATCAGATTCCACGTTGGCCATCTGAGCAGCAAACTCCAGCACTGTCTGATCATTCGCCTTCTCTACCCACATTGGACTGCTGTCCCGTGTAGTCTGCTCGTTCCCATCACACCCCGTTTCTGTGACTTCAGCCATGAAGGCTCTAGCATTCGACTCAGGATGTGAACTCCAATCATACGTGCCATCTAGCTGTCTATCTGAAGTGACATTGGATAGAAGACCCGCTAGATTGGCCTGTCCAGATGAGGAACTCGGAAGGTATCGTTGTTGGGACTGATTTTGGTACTGTCCCTGATGCTGACTCTGTCCTTGGTATGTCTCTACCTTCGGTCTCTGACACTCCCTGGCGAAGTGTCCCAATCCCTGACAGTTGTAGCATTTCACCTTGGACTTATCAAACCCGATCCCCTTGTTATTCATCTGCAAATTCCTTCCAGTTCTCTTAATGAATCTTTTAACCCTCTGGGTCACCATGGCCAGTTGCCACTTAAGATCCATTTCCTCTAAGTCATCAGGGTCGACCTGATCGTAATCTTCGTCCCATAGAGCAGGATCGTTTATCTTTCCCTGATCGCAGTTCCCGTAAGCGGCCACAAAAGAAGCAAGTAGATTCAGATGCTCTTCCGCTGACTTTGCGTCATGGGCATCTTCGAATAGCTCTGACTTGTCGATGCCTGTTGGACTTGAGGTTGCGGTTCTTCCGATCTTCCTAATCCTAAGAACGCGCGAGTCAGTGAGTCTTCAGACTCTGCTGGTGATGACGTTTCTCCGGTGAAAAACGCTGTAGCAGTCTTCGAATCGGCTGTTACTGAAGATTTAGTTGTCTTTCCAAAATACATTGCTGGATTCTGGACTTGCTCGTAATCAGTCTCGGCCTTAATTAAATTCGAAGTTATATGCCCTCAACGTTCCCACAATGTCATCAAGAGATTGAGTATAGTATTTGTCCTCATTCAGCTTAATCATTGCCACATACATAGCCCATTTGGCTGGTAGGGCATCAAGAAGCTTGTTGTTCTTGTCAGTGTCAGAATACTCAATTCCATGACTTTCAAGTTCTGTTATCAGGTGATAGAACCTGGTGATAATATCATCCAGCTGTTCATCCTTAATTGCCTTGAAAATCGCAAACTGTTGTTTCAACAGCTCTGTACGCTTTCTACGTACCCTAGGATTACCCTCACACCTTTTCTCGAGAGACTCCCAAAGTTCCTTCGACGTCCTTTGAGTCCGAAATGTGTGCAATATATCCTGAGGTAAAGCCATACGGATTATGGAGAAAGCTTTGTTTTCGGCTTCAAATAATTTCTTGTCATCCTCTTTCATCATCTGGTATGACAAGACCTTTTGACGGCCTTCAACTTCAGATACTGGTGGAATATACCCTTCATCTATGCACACCCACATGCGCATATCATTGAACCGTACGAAATCGGTAAATCGGTCCTTCCACCAGTAATAGTCCTCGACCTTCATCAGCTTAGGCGGGGCGTTTGCCTTCCCAACCTCGTGGTCCATTTCTAAGAATTTCTGAAGATTTGACATCTTTTCTAACGAAATTGAATTTGAACTTAATTAATTTAATTCGAAACTGATTTAGACTAACTTTTTCGAATCTAGGTAGATTCGAAACTAATTAACGGTAAATCTTTTGGGATTAAATTCGATTAAGTTTTAAAATTCAATTAGATTCGAAATTATGTCAGATTCGAGATATCCTTAGAGTCTATGGTCCTTAGATTCGAAGGTCAGCAAACTCGAAATTCAGCAGATTCGAAACACCAGATTCGAAGCAATTCTAGACTCGAAATAAACTCGAAACTAAACTAGACTCGAGATCCTATTCGAATGAAGCAACAGATTCGAAACTAGGTAGATTCGAAAACCTCTGAAATTGACTCGAAAGGAGCGTATTTAGGTTAGACTCGAGACTAAAGTGAAACCCTAATTACCCCTATAGGTTCGAGCGCCGCAAACTCGAAAAACGGCTAACACTTTGATTTTTTGACGTTTTGCAGATTAAATCACTATTTTTCTAACGAAAAATAATGATTTCAATCAAAAACGTGAAAAACCACAAAGTGTTTCCCGAATATGAATTTGCTAAGCTTGAAAATACGTTTTTGAGAGCAAAACCGTCCAACTAGCGTCAAGAAACCTAGAATGTATCTGATGAACACGAAGAACACCAAGAACACTCCGTAGGCTCTGATACCACTTGTAAGGTCTACCACTGCAAGATCTATCTAGACGCGGATCCGTGAACGAGTGCGGAATCCTCGTTGACGGTTAGACGGACAACTCTCAACCACGAAACACGGAGACTATTAGACGTTGAACGAACGACACACGAACGATCCTACGAACTAATTCTCTCCGAAACAGCACTCACCTAGCTGATAAACTCGAGATCGCCTTAAGCTTAATTCCTCACGAATTCTGCTAAAAGTCTGCTAATGACTCGAGTCTATCCCTAATTATAGACCTTGATTCGAGTCTGATGTGGGCCAAAATCGAATCTGGCCCAAGGCCCATTCGAGTCTGTCCACAAGGACACTCTCGAATCTGGCACATTCGAATCTAAGGACACATTCGAATCTATCACAGATTCGAAAGTCTTTCCTTATGCAATTCGAATCTAGCCAAAACACTTAAACACTTAAGTGATGAAACTTATGTTTTTACTTATGCTTGAGTTAATCTTTGACCTTTATATTTGAACTTCTTGTAATATGTTACATCAAGTTCAAACACACCATCAATAACAGACAAACACATATAAGCATATATATCAAAACACTCGTCAAAAACACAATGCAATATCAATTAGACTGCTATCGTCACACAGGATGTACCAACAAGTGGTATCAGAGAGAATCTTGAATGTTCTTCGTGTTCGTCACGTTTTATTGAACATTCAAAGGGTTTCTTGGCGTTCTTACGGATAAATCACGTATTTTTCGACGTTTTCACAGTTTTTCGAGCAACTTTCTTGGCAAAAATTCATCTTAGTTCAACTTTTCAGGCGAAATCATTGTTTTTAATCTTAAAAACATTGATTTAATCTGAAATTTTGAAAAAGTCAAATTTTTGGCTTTTTCTCGAACTTAGGAGGTGTTTTAGGGTTTCTCGATCTTAACACACGCTTCTCCACGAACTTGTTGGAGATTCGAAGTTGTCTGATTCTCGAACTTGTCAGAGATTCGAAGTTAACTAGATTAGGGTTTCATGAATTTTTCTAGGTTCGAACTTGTCAGAATCTTGAACTTAGTCATCCTCGAACTTGACAGTTTGGATTTAGGGTTTCTCGAACTTGAAGTCTCTCGAACTTAGGTGCTCTCGAACTTAAATTAAAACGAATTTAATTTAGAAAACAATTTTGATCTTAAAGTTTATACAAACTTAATTAAGTTCGTAAGATTTATTTCAAATTTATTTTAAAAATTAAATAAGTTAAGTTCGTAAACAAAAAGTTTTACGAGAATGTCAAGTTTGCATAAGTTCTTGGAAATGGATCATGAGGTAGGAAAATCCAATTCACCACCTAAGCTAATGAAGATAGAGGACTATTACTGGTGGAAAAACAAATTTGTTGATTTTGCCCGCTTCAAGGATATGCATAGACGAGGGCTACGTTCCCCCAACACAAGAGTTTGAAGGCAAATTGAAGGTTCTGTCCTATCAACATATGAAAGATGAGGACAAGAAGATTTATGAGGCTGAGAATCGAGCTCTATCATGAATTAGAATGACATTACAATTGGATATTCTACACACATTTAAACATCACCGAACCTCTAAAGAACTATGAGAGGCGCTGGAAAAAAGGTATGAGGGAAATCCTGAACGTTAGAAAGGGGAGAACTGAATTATTAAAGCAGCAGTTTGCTATCTTCAAAGGGCTAAAGAATGAGACCTTGAATGACATAATCAAAAGGTTCTACCATCTTTTGACTAAGCTTGATAATCACCGGGTTGAGTATCCAGAGTCAGAAAAGATTGAAAAGCTTCTTGATGCATTACCAGCGAAGTGGGAGATGTACACTACGCTGATAAAACATGATGAAGAAAAGTTGGAAACTCTTACTCTAGAAGAAGTAATTGAGGGCATATAACTTTAAGTTACATAAGAAGGAGAGGGAGTTTGATCAAGTACAGGATCCTGAAATGTACTTCGGGAAATCTAAATCATCAACTTCTAGTGAACTCAAGTCGGGGGCCACAACTTTCTTTTTTGGAAAAGAGGAAGGTATACCAGTTGAAGCAGAAGAACCTAGTGGGAGGGTATTCTTAGGGTTCTCAAAACCGGAAGATAAATCACATCATTTAGGATCAACCTCTCATGGTTTAGCAAGATGCCTATGAGTGCTAAATCAGCTGAGGAGCATCTAAAAGCTTCGTTTGTAGCAGCATACGACAAATGCATTCAAGGTAAAATCAAAGATCCAGCTCTGTGGGAGGAGGATTATGATCAGGTAGATCCGGACGACTTAGAGCAGATGGACCTGCAATGGCAACTGGCCATGGTCACGCAGAGGGTTAAACGATTTATGAAGAGAACTGGAAGGAACCTGACTGTGAGTAATAATGCTGGGTTTGATAAGTCAAACGTGAAGTGTTACAACTGTCAAGGGTTGTGACATTTTGCTAGAGAATGTCAAAGGCCACAGGTTGAGAACTATCAGAATCAGGGAAGACAGAATTCCGGTAGTTCAGGGAATCAAGCTGCAATAGCTGGGCTGTTAACGAATGTATCTTCTAACAGATAGCTAGACGGTACATATGATTTGAGTTCTCATCTGGCGTCTAATGCTGGAGCCTTTATGGCTGAAGTAACGGAGCCGGAGAGTAGAGCTGAAGCAGAAAAGGAGGACACCCAGCAGTCTGATACAATTCCTTTGGTATTGGAAAAATCTGAGGAGCAGACCACTCTGGAGTTTGCAGCTCAAATGGCAAACGTGGAATCAGATCGGAAAAGGTATCTCTTAACTTTTCTACGTTTCATGATTTATGTGCTTTATGTACTACGTTAAATGATAAATTGAACCTAGTGCTAGAATCACATGCAACCATGACAGCTCAAATCCCTTAAAATCTGAAAATGCTAGTTTGTTAGATATTAAGGAAGATCTTAGGGCCTGAATGAAAGCCGATACTCAAGATGCAGTGGCTCTGAAAGACAAACTGAGTTAGCAGTGTGTTAGGAATGAGCTAATTTATGAGCATATAGAGTCTTTAACCAAAGAGATCTCCTTAAAAGATAAAGAAGTAGCTGAGGCTAGGGTTAAAGTTGCTGAAGCAAATAGTAAGATTTAAAAGTTTAGGAACTCATCCCTGAATTTAGGCGAGATTTTAGACTCGCAGAGATAGTTTAAGAAACCAGTGGGCCTAGGATATCAGGATGTTCCTCCACTGTTTAATAGTAACTATGTGCCTTTACGTCAGGATAAGACCACAGAAACGGTTGAATCAGAGGAAGTCAAAGTAACTGAGACTGATAAGGCATCAACAACCAAGGTGTCAACAGCAACGCCTAAGGTTAAGAAAACAGTTAAGTTTGTGCAGTCAACTAGTGGAGTAAAACTAGAAGAGGCAAAAACTGTGAGCGATAATCACCATGAGGTGTTGAACACAGTAGTTGAAACAAAAGAACAGGACACTAGTGAGACTCCTAAGTCAAAGGGTACCTATAAGAAGTCGATTGACAAAATGTCTTGTTTTAGATGTCATGAAAAAGGTCACGTTGCTTCTAGTTGTCCCTATAAGAATCCAGAGTCTACATCTACTGTAGGGAAGCAAGAAGCACAAACCATAAAATCAGTGCCTAGTATTGCAAGTTCAAGTAGTTCTCAAAATACTGAGAAGAACTTGAATGCAACAACACGATTAGGTGCTAAGCAAATACCGGTGTCAATCAGACAGAATGAAGGAATTAGGACAAATTCACCGAATAGAGTCCCAATTCAATCAAGGTCTGGACCACAACCAGTCATTAGGAGTATTACCCCTAAGAGGAGTTGTACTCCAGTTAGGTCACATACTCCTAGCAGACATCAGACACCAGGTAGAGCCCAAGGTTATCACAATGAAATCCACTATAACCAAAATTACTCTAGGGCTCCACAGCAGATGACAACCCAAAGCCCAAGAGTGAATATTAATCACTCAGCTCCACAACAGGTTCTTAATCAAAACCCAAGTCACCTGAAAGGAGATATAGGTATTTGAAAAATTCAAGTATGTGGACGAGAATGGTATTACCAAGTCAGTCATGGCTTGGGTTCCCCGTGATAACTAACTCTTTTTCTCTCATGTGAAGGAGTTAACTACAAGTCTTAACAACAAATTGTTCGTAGATAGTGGTTGCTCTCGTCACATGACTGAGGAAAGAAATCTACTGACGGACTTCAAGAGTGGGAATAAAGGGTTTGTGTCATTTGCTGGGAATAAAGGAGGCAATATCACTGGAACAGGAGTAGTCACTAATGGAACGATCACTCTTGATCAAGTCTACTATGTAGATAAACTTGATCACAATCTCATTAGTGTCTCTCAGATCTGTGATAAACAACGTTCAGTCCTCTTTACTGAAAAGGAAGCGTTAGTGCTAAAGTCGGGATTCAAGATACCTGAAGAATGGATTATGATGAAAGCTCCAAGGGTGAATGATCTGTACATGATGGACATGTCCGTCTCAAAATTTTTGATTTTCAATTCAAGATCAGAGTTTATCTTCTCAAGAATTGAATTTGGTAAATATGGCTTTTGAGAATGAGTAGTATTTTCTAATAAATCCGTATCAGAATAAGTCTGATTATGCTCCTTATAAATGCAAGAATTTTGATAAGATTCATTTAATCTGTTATAATCGACAGTATTCTGCATTTTATCAGATCTCAACCTTTTTGAATCTTCAGTTGATTCTATTTCATCCGAAGCTTTCATAAAAGTCATTTGTAATCCTAAATTCATGTATCTGACATCATATAAAGTAGGTGAATTTGAAATTGCTTTTGTCAGATATTTAGGATTAGTCCAACCTATACCTGATTTAGAATTATAAAATTCGGTATCTTTAGGTGTTAGGATATGTTTTAGTTGATGAAAAACAAAGTCTAGGGGCTATTTTGTATTTCCTTGATAGTTAGTAGAATTGTATATATAGTATCTTTGACTTTCTATTTTGATATAGATCTAAAAAGTTACATTTTGTACGGATTAATCTCTGGAAAAAGGCAGCTGATCTTGAAGATTCTCTGACATCGTTTGTAATCAATTTGTTCATCAATATAATCATTCGGTCAGTGTTAATTCCATTTATTGTTCTTGATAATTTCATATTGTTGATTGATTGGTAGAAACTTAGTTTCACAATTGGTATCAGAGCTTTAGGGGTGAATTTTTCTGATCTGAGATTGAATATGTTCGAACTGCTTACAGTTCTTGAGTATTTTTTTTCTTTTCGAAAAAACCCTAAATCACTAAGGTTTTTACTCTGTTGATCTTTGTCAGTGAGAATTGGATCGAAGGTAAAGGTTTCATAGACGAATCATTTGAATATACACTTGAATTGATTCACAAAACACAGAAAAAGATTAAGGCAATTTTGTTAAATTTTGAAAAGTGTAAAAACGACTACTGTTTCATTGAAAAAGTCAAACCTAGATCTATTTTTGCACAAAGGTGTTTAACAAAAAGTGTTTGTATTCAAAAACCTCACCTTCGATTACAATTTGAGTGAAAATGGGCAATTTTTGGATTTAATCTAAATTTCAGACTTGAAAAAGCTGAAAATATTAAGAAACTCGAAATATACACATCCTGTGTGTTATTCGAGTTGAATATAAGTGATATTCGAGTTGACAATCGCTGACAGTCGAGTTGACAACCTTTTAATTCGAGTTGACAACTTGTACTACTCGAGTTGACAACCAGTTGATTCGAGTTTGGGTGAAAGACTATTCGAGTTTTTCAAAAGAAATTCAAGTTAGAACTTGTATCCAAAGACACTCGAGTTTCTCATCAAACCTTCAAGTTTGATTCATTCGAGTTTTTCAGTAAACACATTCGAGTTGTCTTTTAAACAAACTCGAGTTTCAGATCAAACTCAATCGAGTTTTACCAAAGACACAATCGAGTTTTACACAAGAGTCAATCGAGATTCACATTAAACTCATTCGAGTTTCACACTACACCCATTCGAGTTTCACTCAAAACTCATTCGAGTTTAATACTTAGATCATTCGAGTTTGACACACATATTAATCGAGATTGTTGCAATACATCAACATCAAGTCTATTCACTGTCTGAGTCAAGTTGATTATTGCTACTAACAAGTTACTGTGTTGTAGATTTCGTACTAATCTGTGTTTCAAAGTGTGATCAAAATTTTCAATCTCAATCGGAGGTCATCAGATCTTGGAAAAGTTTCCCAAAAGATCAATCAATATGTCTAAAGACGCACTGGCAATGGGATCAGAAACAAAACCCCCAATCTTATACAGGGGTGAATATGTTCAATGGAGGGAGAGGTTTCTTGAATTTATCAGTTTTCATGATCTGTCCGAAGAGATGCTGAAATCCTTAACTGAAGGACCAACCACTTTCATGGAAACAATCCCAGGAGTACCAACTGGTAATCCCCCAATTCCACCGAGGACTGTTGAGGTCACCAACCTGACAGAGGCCCAAAAGAAGAGAAAATTAGGGGACAAGACTGCCAGAAAGTTACTGTTGATATCAATCCCCAATGATATTTACACTTGCCTAACAAATACAAAAACTGCTAAGTCAATTTGGGATGAAGTATGCAAAATCACGAGGGGATCTGACAGAGCTGCCACAAACAGGGCTAGAAACAGCCTAATGACGTTTGAGAATTTCAGAGCCCGTGAAGGTGAACTTTTGGAAAACACTTACCTAAGGTTTGTGAATTTGGTAAGTGAAATGAAAAGAAACGGAGTGACAAAGTCCAACCTGGACATCAATGTCAAATTTCTAAATGTTCTGAATCCTGAATGGGAAAAATATGCTATGATTATCCAACAAACAAAGGATATTGAGGAAATGGATTTTCATATGCTATTTGAAAACCTCAACAACTATCAAGAGGTTGTGTTAAGGAAAATATCAGGAAAGAAGAAAGCTGAAAAAGAAACTGCTGATCCACTGGCTCTACTGGTAGAGAAAAAGTATAAATACAAGCTGAAAAAGGAGAAAAGAGCCGTAGTCAGCAGTACATCTTCCGAATCAGAATCCTCAGATTCATCTGCCGATTCAGAAATAGAAGAGATGAAAAAGCAGATGGCACTGCTTACAAAAGCATTTCAAAAGAAATTTTACAGAAAGCCAACCAACAACAAGATACGCTATAAAACATGCTCAAGGAAAATTGAGAAGAAGGATAAATATGAGAAATCTGGAGAAAGTAGTGCACGAAAGACTGACAAATATGAAAAGTCAGACAAGTCAGCCAAGAAAGAGTCGGAACAGAAATGCTACAACTGTGGAAAACCAGGTCACTATGCCCATGAATGCAGATCTCCAGTAGTCAAAAACTCAGACTACTATACAAGAAAGGCTCTCTTAGCCAAAGAAAAAGAGTTAGGCAAAGCTCTTATGGTGGAGGATGACCACTGGTTGCAATTATCAGAAGATGATGACATTTTGGATGAAGATGCTCATATTTGTCTTAAATCAGAAGTTTTCAATGAGTCAGAAGTAAGTGAATCAGCAATGATAGCTGAAGATGAAGTATGGGTTGGATTGACTGATGAAGAGGATGCAGAAAGAAAACAATCTGAGTCTGATGAAGAGGAAGAAACAGAAGAAGTTGCATTAATGGCAACTGGCCAAAATGAAGCTGAAAATGATGAAGATTCAGAGTCTGAAAACTCAGATGGTTCAGACAAACCGGAGGTACATTCTAATTCAGACTCTGATATTGATGAATCATGTATATTAGAAGAAAAACTAACTAATATGGCCTTTATGCTTAAAAAGTTTGAAAAATCTTTAAAGGCAGAAAAGAAAAATGTTCATTCTTTGGAAAACAAACTTCGAAATGAACACAACTTAGTTCTAGACTTTTCCAAAGATAAAGCATTAGCTTTACGAGCGGTCTCAGACTTACAAGATAAGGAAAGAGAACTTCAAAGCAATATACTCAATCTTAATCACAATATATCTGATTTACAAGAAAGACTGCGAATAGCTGAATTAGAAGCCTCAAACTTTTCTGTAAAATATCATGCTATTTTTGAAGAAAGAACTAAACTTTATGAGAAAATAAAAAAGATGGAGGATGAATTTATCAAAAGAGGGCAAACAGATCAAACAATTTATTTAAATCAACCAAAAGACACAAAATTTTATAACTCTAAATCTGGAATTGGTTGGGAAAATCCTAAGTATCTGACAAAAGCAATATCCAGTTCACCAACACTATATGATGTCAGATACATGAACTTAGGATTAAAAATGACATTTATGAAAGCATCTGAAGAAGTAGAATCAAGCGAAGAAATAAAAAGATTACGATCAGACAAAATGCAATATTCTGGTGATTATACCAAAATAAATGAAACAAGTAATATCCTTGATACTAAAGAAGAGTACATTCAAACTTATTCTGAAAAGGATTTGTCTGAATTACCTACTCAATCTCAAAAATTATATTTGCCAAATTCAATTTTAGAACAGATAAATTCTGATCTAGAATTGAAAATTAAAAATTTTGAGAAAGAGAATGGAACTCTCAAGGCTGAATTAAGAAAAATGGAACAAATGTTGCAATATCAGCCTAAAAACATAAAGTTGTCTGATCCACAATCATCTACTTCTCTAGATTCTATAAATTCAGAAAAAGAATTTGATCTGTACATGCACTCTGACGGTAATTCATTAGATCAAATGTTTGGTAAAATTGGTGAATTTATCAAACCTTTGCCTAACAAACAATCAAATGATAATAAAGAATCTGGTAAAATTCTGCAAAGAATGTCTACAGATTCTTTAACATCATCTGAAAATTCACCATCATTACAACAAAAGAAGGAGAAAACAAAAATTATTGTTCAGTCTCCTAACTTTGAAATGGGTGAATCATCTTCATCAGCGGACTCAATTGCACGTAAAGTTCAATCTTCAAAAGGTATGAAGAATTTACAGAAGAAACAGGTATCTAAAACTACTAATTCTCATACTTCTTTTATGTCAGATATCATTGTGAACGGTTCGAGAAAACAAGTTTGGCGAAAGAAGAAAAGAGAACAGAAAAACAAGAGTATAAAACAAGAGTGGCGCGTGAAGGACAAAAATGTTACAGATAGAAATAGCAAAGTTGAACATTCTGTCTGTAATAATAAACTTGTTAATAATTCTTGTATAAAGTTTTCAAGAACGGACTTAATTGCTTTGAATTCTTGTGCTTGTAAGCCTGCAATTATTAAATATAATAAGCTCGTATGGCAACCGAAGAAAAAGGACCCATTTTATGAACAGAAAAAGGTTCCAAAGAAAAATATTTCAAAAACAATTCCACCGCGAATTGTACAAAAATGGATACCTAAAAGAACAGTTCAAAAGTGGGTACCTAAAATAACTTCAAATGATAAGCTAAAAGCCATATCTGTTAAAAAACAAATAATACTGTGCATGAATTACCTAAAAAGTACCCAACTACAAGTGGGTACCTCATGTGCTACTTCGTCTTTTAGGTAAACCATGTCTGGTATCTTGACTCCGGATGCTCCAAACATATGACCGGACAACGAGACACACTCACGGACTTTGTAGAAAAGTTCTGTGGGACGGTCAGATTTGGAAATGATCAGTTTTGTCCAATCAAAGGATACGGAAGTCTCAAATACGACAAAATCACCATCCAAAAGGTCTTTTATGTTGATGGTCTTGGACACAATTTATTTAGTATTGGACAATTGTGTGATAAAGGGTTAGAAGTCAATTTCAAAGCCAATCGGTGCAGCATCAGATCCGGAGAAGGAAAAGAAATTTTGGCTGGGAACAGGAAAACAAATTTGTACTCCATTGATTTAGCCTCGATTAATCTGAAGAAAGATGTCTGCTTATTGTCAAAAGCTACATCTAAAACAGCATGGCTGTGGCATCGTCGCCTTTCACATCTGAAATTCAATGAGTTAACCAACCTAGCAAAAGGAGGGTTAGTTAAAGGGCTGCCAACGCTCAAATTTCAAAAAGAGCAGTTATGTGCGGCATGTGAAAAAGAAAAGATGACAAGAGCCACACACAAATCCAAAACAGAACACTCATCCACGAGAGCACTGGAATTACTGCATATGGATTTGTGTGGACCAATGAGAGTACAAAGCATAAATAAGAAACGATATGTATTTGTGATAGTTGATGACTATTCACGATACACATGGGTTTTCTTCCTGATATCCAAATCAGATGCAACCGAAACGATCATAGACTTCATCCGGAAAATACAAGTAAAGTTGCAACTCACAATTCAAACAATCCGCTCAGACAACGGAACAGAGTTCAAGAACAAATCACTTGACTCATTCTTTAATTCAATAGGAATTACACATCAGTTTTCAGCTGCTCGAACTCCACAACAAAACGGTGTCGTTGAAAGAAGAAATCGGACACTAGTGGAATCAGCTAGGATGATGTTGGCCTATTCCAATTTACCATTATTCTTGTGGGCAGAAGCAGTTGCAACAGCTTGTTTCACACAAAATCGTTCAATAATAAATAAGAGATTCGGAAAGACTCCTTATGAACTGATTAATAAACGAATACCTAATATTAAATTTTTCCATGTCTTTGGTTGCAGATGCTTTAATCTAAACGATAAAGACAATCTTGGAAAGTTTAATCAAAAGGCAGATGAAGGAATATTCATCGGGTATTCAAAGGAGTCGGTTGCCTTCTGAGTGTACAACAAGAGAACCAAGACAGTCAACGAGAGCGTGAATGTCAAATTCGACGAAGGAGTGGTAATGGCTTCTGAACGCACCAGTTCAGGACCCGAACCTAATACGCAGACTTCATTGGAGTCAACTGAACAAAATGCTGAACACTCAGAATTACATAAGTTGTTTGAGAATTTTTATGAAGACTATTTTGAAAAGCCCAAAACTAATGTTCTAAATTTGGTGCCTGACAGGATTACTGAAGATCCAGTCGTAGTCTCTGATCTTTCTCAACAACAAGGTTCAGAAGAAACTGGAGAAGCCTCAACAGCTAATGTGCAGTCGACTACTGAGATTGTACAACCAATTGAACCTCCTTATTCTTCTGAAACCCCCATTACTTCTGAACATTCAGAAGCTCCTACCTCAGATGTCCCACCTACAACATCTGAAATAACTCCCGAACCATATCTACATCTCAATCCGAACCAAGACCAAATAGAACCGTTTCCACATACTGTTAAGTGGAAAAGAAATCACCCAATAGAAAACATCATTGGTGATCCATCCGCGTCAGTCCAAACCAGAAGGTCAACTATAAATGAATGCTTATTTTCAATTTTTTTAAGTAAAATAGAGCCCAAGAATGTAAAAGAAGCGAAGGACACTGATTGGATTGTGGCGATGCAAGAAGAACTGAACCAGTTCGAACGGTTAAAGGTCTGGAGACTTGTTGAGCGTCCAAAAGACAAATCCATTATAGGCACGAAATGGATCTTTAAAAACAAGAAAGATGAACATGGCGTCATCATTCGGAATAAAGCTCGTCTCATTGCCAAAGGATACAGCCAACAAGAAGGGATTGATTATGATGAAACATTTGCACCAGTTGCACGAATTGAAGCTATTAGAATGTTTTTAGCTTTTGCCGCTCATAAAAATTTTACAGTATATCAAATGGATGTTAAAACTGCATTTTTAAATGGGGAACTAACAGATGAAGTATATACATATCAGCCGAAGGGTTTACTAATCCTTCGAAACCTGATCATGTATATATTTTAGATAAATCACTGTATGGCCTTAAACAAGCACCTCGTGCTTGGTATGATGCACTTTCAACATATATGTTGAGATGTGGATTTACAAAAGGTGCAGTTGACACAACCCTGTTTATAAAACATCAGGGGTCAGATATCATAGTTATACAAATATATGTAGACGATATAATATTTGGGTCTACAAATCTAGAATTTTGTAAGAAATTCGCATTTTTAATGTCCCAAAAATTCGAAATGAGCATGATGGGGGAAATAAATTTTTTCTTAGGATTACAAGTAAAACAATTAACTGATGGTATTTTTATCAATCAGTCAAAATATATACAAGACATGTTAAAAAAATTTAACATGGTCAATAGTACTCCTATGAAAACTCCCATGGCTCCGGATTCAAAGTCAAAACTCGATGCGGACATCTCAGGGAAACCTGTAGATGTAACTCATTATCGAGGTATAATTGGGCCATTAATGTATTTAATAGCTAGTAGACAAGATATTATGTTTGCTACATGTGTCTGTGCTAGATATCAGGCAAATCCTAAAGAATCACACTTAACAGCTGCGAAACGAATTTTAAGATATCTCAAAGGAACTCCAAATCTTGGTTTGTGGTATCCTAGAGAATCTTCATTTAATCTGACTGCTTTTTCTGACGCTGATCACGCAGGTGATAAGATGGACAGAAAGAGTACGTCTGGAGCAGTACAGTTCTTAGGTGACAAACCCGTATGTTGGTCATCCAAGAAACAACATTGTGTTTCATTGTCTACAGCTGAAGCAGAGTACGTTGCTGTATCTTCTTGCTGTTCTCAGGTGTTGTAGATGAAGAGCCAACTACGTGATTACGGGTTTACACCAAAGAAAATTCCAATATATTGTGATTCTCAGAGTGCAATAGCTGTTGCATCAAATCCGGTGCAACATTCAAAAACAAAACACATTGACATTCGGTATCATTTCATAAAAGATCATGTGGAAAATGGAAATATAGAATTATATTTTGTACCTACTGAATATCAACTAGCTGATTTGTTTACCAAAGCATTAGATGAAAAGCGGTTTAATTTTTTGGTATAAAAATTAGGTATGTTGAATCGTTAAGATTTAATAATTCAGTAGTTTCAAAATATAATTTTAAAATTTTCAATTTTTTAGTGATTTTTATCTGATGTTAAATTCATGAATCATAAAAAGTTTATATTCTTTGGAATTTAACAAGATCTGGATTGTCATGTGCAGGGGGAGCAGAAAAGAAATGTATCTGTTTTTGAGTAAATCTGATAAAAATTATCTGTTATTTTGTAGGGGGAGCAGAGCTGAGAAAATGAATATACATTTGAGGGGGAGCAACTTTCAGAAATTCAAGGGGGAGCAAATGAGTATTGTTAATATTTTTAATTTTTTTGTGTTTTCAATTTTTTTTGTTTTATGTGTGCAAAATTTTTTTTAATTGTGTAAATTTTTTTTGAAGTCCATTTAGAATTTTTTTTTGTAAAACAGAATTTTTTTTGTTTTGTTTTGTGTGGTTTTAAAATTTTTTTTTTGAAATTCAAATTTTATCTTGATATTTGTTAATTTTTTTCTCTTAGTCACAATATTTGATTGAAAAGATAATTAGTGGGCTAATTTGGTTTAGATGATGGGCCGGGTTTTTCAAATTTGAAAAATTAAAATGGGCCGGTTAGTTTGACTATAAATTTGAATTTTCAAATTCAAATCATTTTTTCGGAAATTCTATTCCTTCATCTTCTCCAAAAAGCTTTCTTCACTTCTAAGAAACCCCAAACCCACAACCGACTTCTTTTCATCAATATTGTGAGTAAAAGTTACTTATTTCAGTTTGATTGTTTATACTTTTAGTGTATATGTTTAGTTTGAGTTGTTTGAAACTATGTGTTCGTATTTTTTTTTGTTTGTGTTCTTGAGCGTTCCTGGAGAATCCTACTATTGGTTCATGAAATTGAAATTAAATGTGTGATGAAGTTCGTATTGGTATTATGACCATGAATCTGAAATTTCATAAGTCATTTTTACATCACACAAACAGAATCATTGATTTTCATAATGAAACAGTTTCGTGTTCTTCAATAATCTGAAATTTGAATTTTTAACAACTTTAAAGTTGTTTTTGTTCAAAGTTCAGTAAATCAAATGGGTTTAAAATACATTTTCGAGGGGGTGTACAAGTCTTAAAATACTAAAAAAGATCCCTGAACTTAAATTCATAAAATCAGTGAGTATTAGACTTGTAATAAAATAAAAAGACATTTCTCGATTGAAGAGTCATTCGAGTTGCATAAAGAATCATTCGAGTTGCATAACGAGTCATTCGAGTTGCATCATGAGACATTCGAGTTGATTCAAATAACACTCAAGAGTTAATCGAGTTGAGAGCAATAATATTCGAGAAAGTGTCAATATCACTCGAGTTGATTGAAAGGTTATTCGAGAAACATTTGTGTATCATGCGAGTTGACCAAGTGTGTAACACAGAAAATTTTCAGAATATATGTCGAACGATATATTGTCCGAGATTGCTTAAAGCTTATTCGAGTTGGGACAATGATCTTATCGAGAAAATGATTTAGTCATTCGAGTTGAGTGTTAGATTCTAATGTTCCATTCGAGTTTAGTACCTATTTCATTTGAGTTTAACATGACTTTCATTCGAGAACTTTCAAGACTCATTCGAGTTGAATCAAGCACTATTCGAGTTGTGTCATTGTTTATTCGAGTTGTGTCATTGTTTATTCGAGTTTCATGTATATGTCATTCGAGTTGTGTATAGGCTTATTGGAGTTGGTTCATGTGTCACCCGACATTGTTCAAGCCTCATTCGAGAAACTTGTAGTTTCATTCGAGTTTCAACAGAAAATTTTTCTAAGTGTGGAATTTTTTTATGTTTTAAGAAAAATGTCACATTTTTTAAGAAATTGTTATAAATTTGTGTTTTTCTAACATTGGTCTCTAAACGATTGACTCTGGAGTCCGTTCAATAATTATCTATTATTGTCCGGAATCCCGATGCCTTAAAAAGAAAATCACAAGTTTTTACAATTTCTGCTAAAATGTTACAATTTTTCTACATTTTGAAGGTTGTCATTTGTGTACATGATCTGACTAACATGACTTTTTATTTTTACAGGTGTTCAAATGGCATCTCCAGTACAATCTCAGAACTCCAACTCATCTGACTCCCATTCATCATCCAATCATACCCTTGTATCTACACCTGTTCGTTCTACTTCAGTTGCACGTCCCTCACAATCAAACATTATCCCAGATAACCAGTTAGTAAAACCTAAACATTGACTTCCTTTCCGAGATAATAACCATCGTCTAGATACCAAGGTTATTAAAGTTAGTCATCCTATCATTGTTGACATTCTAAAAGGCCATCCATTAGGTTATCTGCTTCAATACAAACCGTCTATTCCACAAGTGTATCTACAACAATTTTGGCACACCGTCAAATTTGTTCCTGCTGACGGCAATCATCACTTTAAAGTGACAATAGACCAGTTCAAAACAAAAATCACTCTCGCCAGACTTCGTCACAATCTATTTCTTCCTAGACGTATAGACACAGTTAACTTCCCAGAGTTGGCTGACTTTGAAGAATTTGTTCCAGATGAGGAGCTGGTACATGATTTAATCTGCTTGGGCTACTCAAAGCCACTACCAAAGAGCTCAAAGTTTCATAGGAATGGCTTAAATGGAGAATGGTATACACTCTTTGGAATCATAAATAGATGTATGACTTCAAAGCACACAGGCGTTGACAGATGCAGCATTCATTGCTTGAGGATATTTCATGGGATAGCATTTAACAAGCATTATGATTATGCTCAGTGTATATGGGAGGATTTAAAAGAGATTGTTCTTGCAAAAACTACAAATAGAGCAAGAAAATTTGTTCCGCTTCAGAGATTCATACAGATTCTTATCCGAGGGATTCTTCGTGCTAATGAAAATATTCCGAAGCGAGCCAATTCTCAGAGATGTCCGGATTATGTTATGATGAGCTTACACGAAGTACCGGACTCCCCAAATGCAAACATTATGCCAATTCCAGAGTCTTTGCTTAAATATGCGGATCAAGAGAGTGAGAATGTGAGATTATATAGGATAGATCATGCTCCGATAGAGACCCAGGAACCGGGATCTCTTAGCCCAGGAGCTTTAAGAATAGAGGAACCTCAGCAAGGGGCTGAAGTTCAGGTTGCCCATTCTGAGAGTGAGGGAGATGTTGTTATAAGGGGAGGTGAGGAAGAAGCTGGAAAATCTAAATTCCGAGAGAACGTTGTCGGACATCCAAGAAGAAGAAGGAGAAGGAGATGATGATGATGATGGTGATGATGGAGGTGATCATCATGAGGGAGGTGGTATGATGATAGATATTGTAGGAATTGCTGAAGAGAGTGTGAGGGATACCATTACCCTAGAAAGCCGGGAATTAACCACATCTACTGTTAGCTCTCCTATGAGAGTTAGCATTGAACAAGTCAGTATCCCACTGACAATTGCACACCCACCTATCCACTCAGTCTCCTCTCAACAGGAGATTGTTTCAATTGAACACAGGGATGAACCATATAATCTATCCGAAAGTCACTTGGACTTAATGGATATTGAAACAAGTGCACAACTGCCCGTGTGTACGACTTCTTTTCAATCACTGAGTCTAGCTCCTGTACAGCTTAGGACGCTCGAGTCATCTTCATTTGTTGAAGTTAGTGTGGTTGAACTTCGTGTTCCCACTGGAACATCCTCAGTATCGGAAGCATTTGTTGCTCCGTCACTTGAAGAGGGTGGAAGTCCAGTCAGAGAAACAACTTTACCAACTCTGAGCACTGGCCACACAGAAGTACTTTATACAAGTTCGACTGCTATGACAACTGGAAGTCTACGTGACCCAATGGTGACATTATCCCCATTCGTTACTGAATCAACATTGACAAAAGCATTGAATGAAGCTGTGTCTGGAGTAAACACACATGTATCTACTCAATTAGCTGAGGTCATGGCCCAGATGTCAAACATCCAGAAGTTTTTTATCAGAAAGGGTGGCTGCAGTAGAAGAAACTTGCAAGGCTCAAGCTTCCTCATCCAAGAGGAAACATGATGAGCATGATGAGGACTCCGATGATGCTCCTCATGAGGGGGAGAAGAGGAGAAAGCTTGATGAACCAACACCTAGGGTATTAATGATTACATACCCAGAAAAGGAGCCGGAAGTTCAGGAGAGAGAAGCTGGGGGCTCTAAAGAATCAGCTGGTGAACAAAGAGAGCTGGGATTGATTCTTCATGAAGATGTTCCAGTTCCTTTGAACGTTCAGTCTGATATTTATCACTTTGTTGAATATATTGATTCAGATGAAGACGTTCAAGAGAAGAGTCATGAGCTAAGTATTCAAGGTATAGTAGAAGAGAGGGAGGAGTATATTGAAGTATCAGAAGACGATGATATAATTGCTTTGACTGATGTTGATTTCAGAGCTGAAAGTATTGAGGAGGAGGAAGGGTTAGTTGAGGAGATTTTGAAGGATACTGAATCGACACCAACGGTTGAAAAGCCTGAGGTGGTTGTACAAGTTAAAGAGGAATTTGAAGAGTTTCCAGTTGAAAGCAGTATTGCACAAGAAAAGGTTGTACTGAATGAGGTTGAGGTAATGGATAGATTCTTCAACGAGTATGTGCTTGCAGATGAATCTAAGAAACAACATAGACTTAGATTTGAAGCCCAACAAGTTGTTCAGAGAGAAATACAAGACATGCTGACATTGCTGAATAAGGATGCGATCAGCAAAAAGAAGGTGAAGAAACTTGAGCTTCCTGAAAATAGATCGGCAGAATTCATTAGAAAAAGAAACAAGATGCCTTATATTGAAGATATTCTGGAGAAACGGATCTTTTGCAAGAAACAAGCTCCATGTTCATTCCACAAGTTATTTAGAGTACTAGAGCCGAACATGCCTAATCTGGTCAACTATGCCAGTTTTCTGAGAAATAAAACACAGGAGGTTGAGAAGGTCAAGAGTGAATTCAGAATAGTCGACCTGGTGAAGATTGAAAAGGAAAGATTTGTCAAGATTTTTTATCCAAAGTTCACTGTCACTAGATCAGATGGAAATACCTATGTGTTCACAGAAGCTGATATTTTCAACATGCACCTGGTAGACATTGAAGATCTTTTTGATGAATTGTGCAGAAATAAACGAAATGAACACTGTAGATTTGCACTTAAGACACTGTTTCATTTCATGCATACCAAGTTGGTATTAATGTCAGTGCAAGATCTACAGATAGGGGTTGAACGTGGCATGAGGAAGATCAACATGACAGCGCCTCACAGAGATATCAAATTTGCTGGTGAGCTGAAAGAATTTCAAGTGATCATGGTGAAGCATCCAGCAGTCATGTATAAAGATCGGAATAAGAAGTTAAGAGCAATGAGGAGTGTAGAGCTGAACAAGTTTTCAGATGGAACTCTGATTAAAGTTTTAAGTGGTTTGAAAGGTAAGCTTGCAGCAGATCAGAAAAGAAAGACGAAGAAAGGAGCTTTATCTGTTAACGACCGAAGACTCATGGTTGAATTTATTTCGAAGATTGAATGGAGACTTTCTGATCGTAAAAGTGTTAGAAGATTTGAACAAAAGCTGGGTTTATCGATTTAAAGACTTTGCTCTTTTCATCAAAGGGGGAGAATGTTAGGATATGTTTTAGTTGATGAAAAACAAAGTCTAGGGGCTATTTTGTATTTCATTGATAGTTAGTAGAATTGTATATATAGTATCTTTGACTTTCTGATTTTGATATAGATCTAAAAAGTTACATTTTGTACGGATTAATCTCTGGAAAAAGGCAGCTGATCTTGAAGATTCTCTGACATCGTTTGTAATCAATTTGTTCATCAATATAATCATTCGGTCAGTGTTAATTCCATTTATTGTTCTTGATAATTTCATATTGTTGATTGATTGGTAGAAACTTAGTTTCACATTAGGTTGCTTTAAATATATCTTTTGATCTGTTTGACCTCGTTTTATAAACTCATCTTCCAAAGATTTAATTTTCTCGTAAAGTTTCGTTCTTTCATCAAATATGGCATGATATTTCATAGAATAATTTGATACTTCTAATTCAGCTAAATTCAGTTTTTCTGTTAGGTTAGATATATTGCTATTCAGTTTCTGAATTTGACTTTGAAGATCATTTGCTTTATCTTGTAGATCTGATACAGCTCGTAATGCTAACGCCTTATCCTCAGAAAAATCTAACACTAACGCATGTTCTTGACTTAATTTGTTTTCCAAGGAATGTATATTTTTCTTTTCAGCTTTTAAATATTTTTCAAATTTCTTTAACATGAAAGCCATTTGCGTCAGTTTTTGTTCTAGCATACAGGAGTCATCCTTTTCAGAATCAGAGTTAATTTGTACCTCAGGTGTCTCTGAATTCTCTGATGTATTTGAATTTGAGTCATCATTTTCCTTATCCTTGCTGCAGCCAGCATCTCCTGTTGCCATCAGTGCTACCTCTTCAGTTTGTTCCTTTCCATCATCAGATTCTTCTTTCTCTTCATTCTCCTCATCCGTCAAACCCACCCAAACTTCATCTTCTGCTATCATCGCAGACTCACTAAATTCTGAGTCATTAAAAACTTCAGAATTGCAAATAGATGTGTGCATCTTCATCTAATATATCTTCGTCTTCAGATAATTGGAGCCAGTGATCATCTTCAGCCATTAAAACTTTGCCAGCTTCCTTTTCCTTTTCTAGTAGTGCCTTTCGAGTGTAGTATTCTGAGTTTTTAACTACAGGCAATCTATATTCTCTAGCATAATGACCCGGCTTGCCATATTGTAGCACTTTTGCTCTGAGTCCTTCTTGGCTGACTTTTCAGATTTATCATATTTGTCTTCTTTCTTGCCACTGCTCTCTCCTGATTTGTCATATTTGTCCTTCTTTTCAAACTTTCATGAGCCTGTTTTGTATCTCATCTTGTTGTTGGTTGGTTTCCGGTAAAACTTCTTTTGAAATGCTTTTGTCAGTAAGGCCATTTGTTTCTTCATCTCCTCAATTTAGAATCAGCTAAGGAATTCAATGAGTCTGACTCTGATGAACTGCTTCTTACTACTACTCGTTTCTCCTTCTTTATCTATTTGTATTTCTTGTCTGCCAAAAATGCTAAAGGCTCAACAGTTTCTTTTTTAGCCTTCTTCTTTCCGGACATCTTCCTTAAAACATCTTCCTGGTAGTTGTTAAGGTTTTCAAATACCATGTGAAAGTCCATGTCCTCAATATCTTTGGTTTGATGAATTATCATTGCGTACTTTTCCCACACCGGATTTAGTACGTTTAGGAATTTGACATTGATGTCTAAATTGGACTTTGTGACACCATTCCTTTTCATTTCACTGACCATCCTGACAAACCTCAGATAGGTACTCTCCAGTAGTTCCCCTTCTCTAGCACTGAAGTTTCCAAACGTCATTAAACTGTTTCAGGCTCTATTTGTTGCAGCTCTGTCTGAACCCCTCATCAACTTACAAACCTCATCCCAGATAGATTTGGCTATTTTGGTATTAGTCAGACAAGTATATATATCATTTGGTATTGATATCAACAACAGTTTTCTTGTTGTCTTGTCCCCCAGTTTTCTGTGCTTTTGTGTCAGTTAGGTTTGTGACCTCAACGATTCTTTCAGGTATGGGGGGGTAGCCGGTGGGTACAACAAGTATTGTTTCAAGAAAAACAGCTGGTCCGTCATTGAGTGACTTAAGCATCTCATCAGACTAGTAGTGGAAACTAATGAACTCAAGAAATCTCTCCCTCCATTGTACGTATTCACCTCTGTACAAGATTGGAGGTTTTGCTTCTGATCCCATGGCTAGTGCGTCCTTGGACATTTTGACTGAATAACACGAATCTTCCAAGATCTTTTAAATGAAAATTTGATTGAAATTGAGAAATTGATCAAACTTGAATGTAAGTTGATCAAACTCGAATGAGTATAGAATGAAACTCGATCAGTGAATGTGAAAATCTCGATCAATGAATGTACTCAACTCGATCAATGAGTGTGAAAACTCGAACAATAAATGGAATCAACTCGATCAATGAGTATGAAAACTCGAACAATGAATGGAATCAACTCGAATTGTTAAGATAGAAACTCGAATCTAGAAACAATCAATCAATAAATTAATAAGACAACTCGAATGGAAAGTGTAGGTCCCACAAGATATCCCAAGTATATAGCCTTAAGCTGTAGAGGGGCGGGGGGGGGTGAATACAGTTCTTTAAAAACTACACACAATATTCTCAATGTTTGTATGTATTATCAACAAATGTTAATTACAAACGAGCTTGAATGCGGAAAGGTTCAAGCTGAGATGACAGATACAACAGTATGTTTAACTAGTCTAAGACTGACTTAAACTAATTACAATGAATACACTCACTAAGAATCACTCACTGTGTTTACAAGACTCTGAGGAACAGCTTGAACAAGAACAACTTAGACACTGAGCACTGTTTTATTCAAGCAGACTTGCATGCATGAAAGACACACTTTGAATGCACGTTCACTCTTGGTTTCAACACTTAGCTTTTTGGCTTAATCTTACAATCCTTGTAAGTTTCTTTTTATACTCACTCAGAGGCTCTAAGTGAAGCTTCTTCATTGGACGTAATGAAAAAGGGGAAGTCTTGTTGAAAAGACAACATAAACTTTTCTGCACTTTTCTGAAAAGCAGACTTGTCTTCATGTGGGCAGAACTTTTGTCTTTTCACTTTGTCTACTGTTGCATTGCCTTTAACTAAATAAGGAATGTCAACTTTGTGTTTTTCTTCCTTGTAAAGGCCTATTTTGATATAAGAAAAAAGTCTGTCACCCTTTTTTAAATAACCTTTTGTCTTCATGTAGCAGAACAGCTTGGGCAGGCTGAGCAGTTCTGATTTCCACTTTGTCTTCGACTTTGTAAACTAATCTTGCAGTCAAAAACAATACATGAGGACTTGGAAACACATTCCATAAAGTGTTTAGCCTGTTCACAAAGAACAGGTTTCGTTCACAAAGAACAAAACACTTGTATACTGCCCAAGCTGCTCACCAGTATAGAGCAGCGTAGACAGTTTATGTCCAGCCTGTTCAGCAGACGGAACAGCTTGGGCAAAACTGCTTTTGTTGCAACACATGCAACACATAGAACAGCTTTAGGCTGATATTGCAAATCATTTTCAGGTTTTAATAAGGCATATAACAGGCCTTAAATTCAACCTTCAAAAGCATCAACAGGTTTGATTAATAGTCTCCCCCTCAGATGCAGAACAGGTTTGACTGAGGCCTTTTTGTGCCTAACAATCTCCCCCTATTTGCAATAACCAGTCTAAGCTGGCCTTATCAAAAGTCACTATATATTTTTACAGTACATTTGTTGAAATAAAATTACAACATCAACATAAAGTAAAAGATCAGTTTATATATACACTGATTCTTAATTACATTAGAACAACACATGTTCTTACAAAAGTACAATTGATGTACTGATGTACATTACAACTAATGTAAAAGAAAATTACAACATATGTAAATAAAGTACAACTAATGTACATTGTACTGTTTTTGTTGGGAGCAGAAAATGGTAAGCCTGTCCAACTGATGGACAACTTCCATTCTTCACCTACCCAGATGGTAGATGTACTTCATCACAATGGAGGGGGACCTTCAAACATCTTCTCAAGTTACTCTCTAGTATCCTCAAGTTCTTGAATCTCACTTCTTATTATCATAAACTTGGGATCCTCAAGTTCACCTCTTTCATAACAGCCTCTGAGCTGATCCCAGATAGCTGCTCTCCACCTGCTTGACTGCCTGAATGAAACTGCAAGTCTGAAGGCTACAAGCTGTCTCAGATCCACTTTGTACAGATCTGATGCTCTCTGAAAGCATTTCTTCTGAGTTAAGGGATCCACAAAGAATGCCCCTAGCTCAGGCTCTTCAACGATCTTGCTATCTTCAAACTCAATTCCACTAGGCAGACTGTGATCAACTCCTTTCATCTCAATAGCATAGTCACCTTGTTCTATCAGAATGAGGAGTTGTTCCATCTCAGTGTCCTTCCTTGTCTTTCTGGCCTTTATTTTTGGTTGTGTCACATAGACACCTTCACTTACTTCTTTGGAGATCAGGCCAAGATTCTTCACTCTCTCCATCAGCTTCTTTACATATGCTCTGATAGTCTTAGCAGTTTCAGACTTAGACTCACTCAGAGCAACTGCCAACTCAATCCATTCTCTGTACCCCATTTGTGCAACGTCAGTGTAGTCATATGTCTCTAGTTCTGGGCCTGTTGCACCCATTCTGGTTATTATTAACTTCCACTGACTGCCTATTCTTGATATGGGCACAGCTTTGACAATTGCTTCCTTGGCAAGCCTTCTATCAGCAACATCTTGAAATTTTCTTCTTGCCAGGTTGTCAAAGTGAAATTGAGCTCTTGCAGAAGGCACTGAAGTTTTGGTCACTGAGAGCAGAGCACCTTTTTCTGTTTATGCTTCCTTTTCTTCTGCTGATCCCTTAGCAGCTTCCAAAATTTTCTTTTGCACAACAAGAGAGGACATTTTAAGTTTCCTTGCCTCTTGAAGTGCAAAAGACTTAGCAGCTTTTGCAGATTCTTCTTCTTTTCTTAAAGCTTCCAAGGCTTGAAGCTGTTCTTCTCTCTAAACTCAAAATATTTGTGCATAGGAAGACCCATTTCTTTGGCCCTGGCTTTGTGAAATTTCATCTCTGCTGCTTTCTGCTATTGGGGATCAGTTGCTGCTTTTTCTTTTCCTTTTGCTGCTGTAGTGACAGCAGCTTCAGGACTTTCCTCCTCCTCCTCCTCTTCTTCTAAAATCAGATGCCTCCTTCTGCTGCTTGGCCTGTCCTCAGGAATAGTTTCCTCCCCCTTAGACTGAGTAGGGATTGGAGATTCAACCTGAGTAGTCTGAGAAGCATGGGAGACACCCTCTAGTGTACCTGTTGAAGCACCTGCTGGTTGACCAGTGAGTGTTGCAGGCACTGATTTCTCCTTAGGAGAAGAAGTTTTCTCCCCCTTAGACTTAGTCTTCGAGGCAGATGACTTCTCCCCCTTTGAAGGAGATGTACCAGCACCTTCAACACCCGGTCTGCCTGAAGACACAAAGGCATCAGGCTTGCCAGCAGTTTTGGCAGCAGGTCTGGGGCCAACAAGGCTATTCACTAAGAATGCCAAGTTGTCCCTCACCTCTACAAGCTGGGTAAGGCAGGTTTGAAGAGAAGAGGATTGGGTATCAGCAAGGGAGGTCAGCTTAACAATATTTTCCCTATCAGAAGCTGTGAACAGCAAACTTTAAAGCTGTGCAAGATGTAATTCAAGAGAATCTTGCACATCAGCAAGGTTTGATGACACAGAATTGGATACGGAGCCAATGAGTGTGTTCAAGCTGGCTAGAGTATTAGGAAGAGTAGTGTTGCAAGAAGTGAGGAGAGATGACAGGTGTTGAGAAATGGTTGTCATTGAGGACACAGAGTCCTGTAGCAGTGAAAGAATGGAGGAGAGGGAGGTGGACACATTTTGCAGCTGTGCAGTGAGTGCAAGCAGCTGTGGAGAATTATCTGTTTGTGGAGCGGCAGGGAAGGAATCCTTGAAAAAATCAAAGAACCCCTAAAGCTGTTCAGACACAGTCTTAAATAAGAGAAGGTAGAGAGGTCATAGTAGTTTCTAAAGAACCAACTCTGTTGGTCAGCAGAGAGAACTGATCCTTCAAAGGCAGGTCTTTAGGAGTTGGAGGTGTATGGGTGGACTGTTTAGATTGGGTGGATGGAGAAGATGATGAGGAGGCTGGTGTATGAGGATGGGATGGAGAGGGAAGAGGAACATTTGAGAGAAGCTCCATAGCCTGGGCAAAAGTAATGTGGCCCAGCTTGGAGGGGTCAAAGGGTCCCTCAGCAGCGGCTGTAGCTGCATCATCAGGAGAAGGGGTTGATGTTGGGGGGCCTTTCAGATGCTGCTTGTGTTGCAACATCCTCATGAAGGCTAGTGGGTGTTACCTCTGCAGTGCCTTGGTGTAAAAGCACCTCATCATGGGGAGATGGGATATGCATTTCAACATCAGCAGTGGTGAAACCTGCTGAAGGAGTTTGCATAGAGGGAGCAGCCTCACCAAAGGGATGGTATGATCCCTGAGGTTCATCAGCTTGGGTTGTTGGTCCCTCAGCAGCTGTTTGGTGTAGAACAGCTATATCATGGGGAGCAGAAGTTTGAGGCTGAGCTGCTGATTGGTCTATACCAGCAGTGTGGGCACCTGGTGCAGACTCAGGGTGTAAAGAAGTTTGAGTGGGGGACAGTGTGGACTCAGTATGGAGTGGAGAGGACTCATGTCTTTCAATATTCTCAGCCTGTTGGGAGGCTGGAATAGTTGAGGTGGTTATCTCCTTTTGTACAACTGGTTCCTGTTGGGAGGAACCAGAGGGTCTAGGCTGACTCTAGGTGGACTCAGGTTGGAGTGAAGCATGCTCCAATTGTGCTAAACTGTTGGTACATCCTGTGTGACGATAGCAGTATAATTGATATTGCATTGTGTTTTTGACGAGTGTTTGCATATATATGTTTATATGTGTTTGTCTGTTATTGATTGTGTGTTTGAACTTGATGTAACATACTACAAGAAGTTCAAACATAAAGGTCAAAGATTAACTCAAACATAAGTAAAACATAAGTTTCATCACTTAAGTGTTTAAGTGATTTGGCTAGATTCGAATTACACAAAGGTAGACATTCGAATCTGTGATAGATTCGAATGTAGCCTTAGATTCAAATGAAGGCTAGCTTCGAGAGTGTCTTTGTGGACAGACTCGAATGGGCCTTGGGCCAGATTCGAGTTTGGCCCACATCAGACTCGAATCAGGGTCTATAATTAGGGATAGACTCGAGTCATTAGCGAACTTTTAGCAGAATTCGTGAGGAATTAAGCTTAAGGCGATCTCGAGTTTATCAGCTAGGTGAGTGCCGTTTCGGAGAGAATTAGTTCGTAGGATCGTTCGTGTGTCGTTCGTTCAGCGTCTAATAGTCTCCGTGTTTCGTGGTTGAGAGTTGTCCGTCTAACCGTCAACGAGGATTCCGCACTCGTTCACGGATCCGCGTCTAGATAGATCTTGCAGTGGTAGACCTTACAAGTGGTATCAGAGGGCATAGTGCATCAACTCAGGTTGGAGTGAAGCATGCTCCAATTGTGCTAAACCTTCTCCCAAAATAGGAGAGGCAGCAGGGGTGGCTTCTCTTACAACTGAACCCTGTTGGGAGGGAACAGAGGAGATGGTTGTTTGGGTTGGTTTCTTTTTGGAGAGTGATTTTCGTTGATAGTGGATGGATGAAGTGGGTGATTGTGGAGAGGTGAGGAGAGGTTCATACTGGACATGTTTAGAGACTGGGTCAGAAACAGGTGGGTTAACTCGTTCCATAGTCTCAAGTGCCACAGAGGTACCAGCCACAGAGGCTTCAGGTTCAACGAATGAACCAGGGTGAGGAGCCTGCTCCCCCTCAGCCACAGAGGCTAAGAGTGCAGACTCAGACTGAGCTGTTTTGGCCTTCTTTTGCACAGGCCCAACTTCAGTGGTTGCCAGGGTCCTCTTAACAAGTTTGGACCTGGCTTTGGATTTTCTTTTGGAAGCAGCAGCTTCTGGATCCACCCTCACAGCAGAGGGTCCTTCCACCAATCCTAACAACCTCCTCATTGGTGTGGACAGAGGAGGTTCATTTGGAAGAACAGCAGTGTAGAAAACTCTATTCCCTATTACAGGGAATGCAGCAGTATGAAGTAAAGGCTGAGAGTTGTACAGATGCTCACCACAAATGTGTCTGAATATGAGGCTCAGAAACCTTGGGTATCGAACAGCAGCTGGTCTTGGCTCTTGCTGCACCAGGTTCCTCAAGTTCAGAAAGATCCACTTAGCCATATCAATTGTAGTCCCATCCACCAGCTGTAGGACTATTGGGACTTCATCACGGCTCAGTTGGTCAAATGAACCAACTTTGCTGCTGAAACTCATCATCACTGAGGCAAACAGAAAGCTGTAGGTAGGAGACAAATCCTTCCTGTACAGCGTTGATCCAATTTTGGGTTCTGCTACACCACAGAAGCGTAGCAAATTTCCCATTTGCTCATTTTCAGGCTGGGGCATGTCATAGGAATCAGCAATGGGCAGATGAAGAACCTCCCTGAGAAGATCAGTAGTAATCTCAATTGTCTGAGTCCCATTGAGAATAGTCCCCTTGATGACTTTGGTGTTGGGGTTGTAGGCACAAGTGTACCAGAACTCGTACACCATCTCCTGGTACAGGACACCAGGAGTAGCAGTCATAGCATAATTCAACGGATGAACTGTCAAAAACTCCACCATTTGATCATAACCTTTCCCCACATAGTTTTTGGGGATTGTGAGGTTGGCAATGTAGTTTGTGGGTTTGAAGGTTAGCATTGTGGTGACTGATGAATGTTTCTGCACATCATCACCAACAAATACTGGTAGGAAGGGGTTGTTTCTGTGAGCCATTTCGAGAGTAGGGAAAGTAGCAGAAGCACAAGACACTTAGATGAATTTTTAGGGTTCTTAGAAGGTTTATGGTAGTAGTGAAGAAGACGAAGATGTAACAGTATGAGGTATTTATAGGATTTGAAAGTGAGAGGGTATGAGAGAGAAACATTTGGGCGGTTGATTTGAAAAGGTCGTTAACGGAAAACGGAACGGTTGTCCATGTCAGACCGTTTGTCAGACCACTTGAGCCCTTTTTAATCACTAACACACGTAACCCACATTATCCGCAGTAATTAAGTTAAATAAAAACAGAAATTAAGTAATTTAATTGTGAAGAAAGGTAATTAAGAACTGTTGGTCTAAGCTGTTGGTCAAACCTGTGATGAGCAGGATCATCATAAGCTGTTCATTCTTCAAGCTGTTCCCTCAGCCTGTTCAACTATGTAGTAACAGGTTGTGTTCAATAGTTGAGCAGGTTACAAGACAATGTCTTGTAAGTCAATGAGCAGAGTGAAGAATGGACCATCAGATCAAGCTGGACGAGTAAACTGTTTTTGTTCAGCCTGTTGTATGTTCAAGCTGTTCAAGAATTTCAGAAAAATGGCTAAGTACATAACATGCAGAGCCTGTTCTGTCTAAGCTGTTCTGAGAAACTTGATTAGTGTGAGACATACAAAGTCTTAGACCTTTGAGGACACTTAGTCACTTTTGTTTAACATGCCCAGCTTGCTGACAAGGTAATTAAACCTTGTTTCATCAAGAGGTTTGGTGAAAATGTCTGCAAGCTGTTCATTTGTGGAAATAAAACTTACCTCCACATTACCTTTCTGAATGTGATCCCTGATGAAGTGATGTCTGACTTCAATATGCTTTGTTCTTGAATGAAATACTGGATTGTTGGAAATAGCTATGGCACTTGTGTTATCACACAGAATAGGAATTTTCCTATACACAAGCCCATAATCTTCAAGCTGATGCTGCATCCACAGAATCTGCCCACAGCAGCTTCCAACAGCAATGTACTCAGCTTCAGCAGTAGAAGTAGACACTGAGTTCTGCTTCTTTCTACACCAACTTATCAACTTACCACCAAGGAGTTGACATCCACCTGTTGTGCTTTTCCTATCTAGCCTGCAGCCTAATAAATCAGAATCTGAATAACCTGTTAGTTCAAGGCTGGAGTCTTTGGGATACCAAAGACCCAAACCTGGTGTACCCTTCAGGTATCTGAAGATTCTCTTAACAGCAGCTAGATGAGATTCTTTTGGATCAGCTTGAAATCTAGCACACAGACAGGTGGCAAACATAATATCAGGATTACTAGCAGTTAAGTACAACAAGCTCCCAATCATACCTCTGTAAGCTGTTACTGAAATAGCTTTTCCACTGGTATCGGCATCCAATTTTACATTGGTTGCCATTGGAGTTTTAATAGGAGAACTTTGATCAAATTTAAACTTTTTCAAGAGATCTAAAGTATACTTTCTTTGATTATAAAAATTCCAGTTGAGGTTTGTTTAACCAGTAATCCTAAAAAGAAAGTAAGTTCTCCCATCATACTCATTTCATATTTAGATTTCATGAGTAATGAAAAATTCTTGCATAACTGCTCATTGGTAGAACCAAATATTATATCATCCACATAAATTTGAACAAGCATAATATCAGATTTCACCTTCTTTATGAACAGTGTAGTATCCACTTTACCTCTGAAATACCTATTGCTCATAAGGAATTCAGTAAGAGTGTCATACCAGGCTCTAGGGGCTTGTTTGAGACCATAGAGAGCTTTGTCCAACTTATAGACAAAACCTGGAGGCTACTTGACATAAACTTCTTCTTGCAGCTTCCCATTCAAAAATGCACTCTTCACATCCATTTGAAATACCTTAATGCTCTTATGAGCAGCGTAGGCTAGATACAAACGAATTGCTTCTAGCCTGGCCACAGGAGCAAATGTCTCATCATAGTCAATTCCTTCCTCCTGTCTATAACCTTGAGCAACCAGTCTTGCCTTATTTCTTATGACATGACCTTGCTCATCCATCTTATTCCTGAAAACTCATTTAGTGCCAATTATAGTTCTGCCTTTAGGTGCAGGGACCAGCTTCCATACATTGTTTCTCTCAAACTGATTGAGTTCTTCTTGCATGGCAGTGATCCAATTGGCATCTTTTAGTGCTTCATCCACTTTCTTTGGCTCCGTTAGTGAAACAAAACTAGAGAACATACAGAAGTTCCCTAAGCTGTCCCACCTTGTTTGTACCCCTTTGTTGATGTCACCAATTATTTGATCATTGGGGTGACATCTGATCCACTTAGGATCATTCTTCAATGATGATTCTCCTGAGTTATCAGCAGCTTCAGCAAGTCCTGTTCAACAGCTCTCAAGGTTTTCAGACAGAATGTTGTCCTGAGCCTGCTCACTTGTTGAACATGACTGACCACTGTTGAACATATCAGCAGAGGAACTAGGAAAATCGGCATTGATAGGTTCAGGACATGCAGTTGTAATTAGGTCAGTACACTTATTCACACAGGGTGTATTGACATAATCATCATCATGCCCATCATGATTAACAGGTTCCACACAGGGTGTAGTGGAAGCTTTTGAGTCCTCTTTACTGTTTGAATGCATTAGATCATCAAATTTTAATTCTCCTGAAACTGATTCAGGAACAGCTTTGGTGGAAGCATTCTTGGACTCTTCAAAGGTGACATTGATATATTCATCTATCACCTTTCTTTTTTTGTTGTATACTCTGTAGGCTTTGGAGATAGCAGAGTAACCAACAAACACACCTTCATCAGCTTTTGGTTCAAACTTTGCCAGTTGGTCCCTTTGATTCAGAATGAAGCAGGGACAACCAAACACATGGAAGTAACTGACATTTGGCTTCCTCCCTTTGATCAGCTCATAGGGAGTCTTATTGAACCTTTTTACCACTAAAGATCTGTTTTGGGTGAAGCAGGCAGTGTTAACAGCTTCAGCCCAGAATGATGAAGGTAAACCTGATGCACACAACATGGTTCTAGCAGCTTCAATGAGAGTTCTATTTCTCCTTTCAGTAACTCCATTTTGTTGTGGAGTTCTTACTGCTGAAAAGTTTTGAGTGATTCCTTTCTCTTCACAGAAGTCTTCAAGAGTACTGTTTCTGAATTCAGTACCATGATCACTTCTAAGCTGCTTCACTTGGGCAGAGTTTAGCATTTCCATCTTTTTCACAAATCCAATAATTTCTTTAGCAGCCTCTCCTTTGCTCTTCAAGAAGATAACCCATGTGTACCTAGAGAACTCATCAACCATTACTAGAGTGTATCTTCTTCCTCCTAGACTTGGAACATTAACAGGTCCAAACAAGTCCATATGGATTAAGAAGAGAGGAGTATCAATAGAGAAGTTGTGTTTGGATTTAAATGATGATTTCCTCTGCTTGCCTTTCTCACAAGCTGTGCAGAGTTTATCTTTAACAAAGGTCATAGAAGGCAAACCTGTCACCAACTCTTTCTTACAGAGCTTGTTGATGTTCTTGAAGTTCAGGTGTGACAACCTTTTGTGTCATATCCAGTTTAAGTCTGCATTTGTTCTTGTGAGAAAACAGGTTTTAGTTGTGGGATCAGCAGATTGCATGTCCACAACATATACACATTTCTTTCGTTGAGCACACAGCACAACTTTGTCTTGGGAATCCAATATGTAACCCAGGTGCTCATCAAAGTTAACCTTATAGCCAGCATCACACAGTTGACTTATGCTAACAAGGTTATGTTTTAGCCCAACCACATAAGCTACTCTTTTGAACACTGCAGCACCAGCTTTAAGAGTTCCATATCCCTCAGTGGATCCATGTACATTGTCACCAAATGTGACTTTTGGCCCTTTTTCATGCCTGAGATCACTCAGCAGGTCCTTACAACCAGTCATGTGCCCTAAGCCGCCACTGTCCAAGTACCAAACCTGGGATGGTTGTTTTTCCTGCAGAGTGATAAGAAGAATATTAGATACTTTTAGGGGAACTCATCACAGAGATGAGTTCTCCTACTTCATCAACATTTGTTGATGGATTTGTGATGTCAACACTAATATTCTCTATTTGAATGGTATCAGTTTGAATACCACTTTCATTGACTGAGATGTTTCCAACACTGTTTATGTTGCCAGTGAGAGAACCATCAGAGTCAGCAGGCCTCATGTCCTCAGTTTCAGGACAGTCTTTGGCCAGATGTGTCTTCATTCCACATTTATAACACTTTCTCCTTTTAGCATATTTGGAAGAAGACCTTTCAGAAACACATTCTGGGTTATTTCTGTTGATTCCATCAGCAGGTTTAGCAAGCTTATTATTTTTGATGAATCAACAGCTTGAGTGGAAAGTTCAATAGCCACAGCTTTGTTTGTCTCTTCTTTCCTCTTTTTAGGAGGGCAGATATCAAAGATAGGAAGCTTAATTGGCTTTTGAACTTCCACAGGTTTAGGAAACTTATTCCTAGATCTCTCAGGCTGAGCAATGGCTTTGCCTTTGCCCTTCCTGAGATGTGATTGATGTTGACTATCAACATAATCATTATTTCTGGTTTTTAAATACTTAGTCTCATTTAAAACCAGTTTACCACTATGATTAGAAAACTTATTTGAAATCACAGCAGGTTAGCCTTCAACCTGAGACTTACTCTTGTTATAGGCAGACTGCTTACCTTTTGAAAACTTATTTTCAAAATGTTCAGCATTAAAAGGATTAGTATGTCTTTTTACACCAGGTTTGGTGTCCACAGCTGCAGTTTGGACGTGCTTTCCTTTCTTTTGCTTGTGTGAATCAGCAGAACACTTAGCAAGCTTATTTGATGGAAAACTTATTTCATCAACAGCTTTTGAGCTAGGTTCACACGAGCTGTCAGTGTTTTGAGGCCTGACAAACCTGTTTGTTGAGATTAATTTACCATTCACTTTTTGAATAAAAGTGTTTGGAAGCTCATCAAGAGTGGACAAGTCTTCTTTTAAATTATTAACCTCAACAATGGAAGCTGTTGTGTCAAGATCCCCTCCAAGATAGGCTTGGATTTGTGCAGGAATCTGCTGACTTATGCAGTGGCTGACTTTTTGTGCAGATTGGCACCAAGAGTCTACTATCTTTTGAAGCTTAGCATGTTTTATATCTGTTTCTCTCTTTTCTTCCAGTAAAATGGAATTGATGTGTTTTAATTCATCAAGCTCAGCTTCCAACTTATGGAAGCTGTCCAGTTTACTGGATTTTGTTTCAATATCAGTTTTAAGCTTAGAGATTTCAGATAATAAAACAGCATGCTTCTCAACAGCAGCTTTCAGATCAACAAGCATATATTCAAACATTTTAACTTTTTCTTCAGAACTGTAATCCATAAAATTTTGTACCTTATACATCATTTGTAAGGTCTACCACTACGAGATCTATCTAGACGCGGAACCGTCAACGAGTGCGGAATCCTCGTTAACGGGTAGACGGAAACAACTCTCACACACGAAACACGGAGACTATCAGAGGCTGAACGAACGACACACGAACGATCCTACGAACTGATTCTCTCTGAAACGGCACTAACACTGATGATAAACTCGAGATCGCCTTTTGCTTAATCACTTACGAATTCTGCAAAAAGTCTGATAATATTTCGAGTCTATCCCTAATTATAGAGGCTAATTCGAGTCTGTTATAGGCCAAACTCGAATCTGGCCCAAGGCCCATTCGAGTTTGCCCTCACTAACACTCTCGAATCTGCCTTCATTCGAATCTAGTCCTACATTCGAATCTATCAGAGATTCGAATGTCAACCCTTATATAATTCGAATCTAGAATTTCACATACTTAACTTAGTATTGAAACTTATGTTTTTACCTTATGATTGATTTTATCTTTGATCTTTATGTTTGAACTTCTTGCAATATGTTTCATCAAGTTCAAACACACAAGCAATAATAACTATCAACCATATATAAACATATATAACAAACACTTGCTAGAATCACAATGTAGGATCACTTAGACTGCTATCGTCACACAGGATGTACCAACAGACTCCCCCTTGACGATAGCTTCTAATAATTCACACATTTGATTAAGAACTTTGTTTATTATTTATTCAAACTACTTCCAGCATACAAGCCTATTTCAACACATACTTTGACTACATTCTCATATTTCCTAGCTTCGCTATCCATATGAGCATCACTAGAAATCTTACAAGCATGCAAAATATGAAGATCATCTCTAGAAAGGTTTACCAGGTGAAGAGGATCGTAAACTCTAAGAATAACTTTTTCTTCAAAGTCCTCCATGACCGCTTCTCCAGTCTCAGTCTCAGCATACCACCAATGCAGATTCTTCAAGACATTCTGTGGCATAGGCTTGAGAGGCACCTTCCTAAGACATCTTACTGGTTTGTAGTGGATCCTCATTCAAGGTCGTCCAGTTAGAGGATCAATACGTGAAGGATCTTCTACTCTTTTTCCAACTCTTGGATTCAGTCGCTCAAACTTCCTTGACATTCCCTCTTTTCTTATGATTCTTGCAATTACGTCTGCGTAGGGATCATTGCCAATGTTAATCAGATCTTTCCATGCTAACGCTGTGATCTCGATCTTTGGCAGTGAATTGAAAGCTTTCAGTGTTCGTCTCAGGTACTGGAGCCCGTCTTTCCTCTTAATTATGAATATCTGCAGTTCTCGATCAAAGAACCAACTTAGTATGCGTGCAGACAACTTCCCAGTACCCGGCACCCTCATTTTCTTTTTAATCTCTAACTTCTTCTTTTCAGCTCTGAACCATAACTTTCTTTTCTCTTCATTTGTTAGTTCTCTGGCTGGTTCCTCTACTGATGGCTCAACGTTTAACGCAGCATTCACTACTTCTACGTTAACAATATCATTCCCATCTATCATGTATGTATCAGTGATTGGATTCTGCTGTACGATGATCTCATCAGCTTCATCATCCTCATCAGCACATATCTCGTCATCTGATTGCCAGCCAACTATCTCTTCAGGTACAAACTCACCCTCTTCTAGCTCTTCATCTTCACAATCAAAACCTAAATCCATCGGATCATCATCAAGATCCATGAGAGCATCGATCATCTCACTAATCTCAAAATCTGTAGGCTTAGATGAACTTGCTTCTCCTACTTCTCCTCCTGCTAGACTAGGCTCCCCCTGAGATTGAGCAGTCTGAGTAGCAGAAAAATCTACTGGCTCATTCTGACTTTTAGGGCTGGGATCATTGCCTTGGTTGTCTTCATCATCATCATCTCTCGGCCTTTGTACATTCTGGTCACGGCACGACGTCTCCCCCTGAGCCTGTAAATTTTTCATTAACTGCTCTATTAGGGAGCGCATCGCCCTTATCTCTGCGGCCTTATCTGCTACAAATGCTTTTAGCTCTGTGTTCTCTTCCTGGACTTTCTCCACAATCTTTTTCAAATCGGCATTCTCCTTATCGAGATTTGCATTATGCGCCTGAATTTCACCGATTGCCTTGGTTATGCTTAAGATATGGACATTCTGGAAGTCAACACGAGCTTTAAGCTGCAGAAATCGTTGATTGTCAGCATATGATGATGAGGTTGATGGAATTGACTGTATTGGAGTTGGGAGGATTGGTGATGGAATATATGGTTCATGTTGAGGTGGTGGTGGTGGAAAGGTGGTTTGAGGTTCTTGAGGTTGAGTGTTTTGAGTTTGCTGAATTTCTGGTTGATCTGTTGATGCAGAAGATGATCCTTGCATGAATCGATGACGCTTGGCCCGTTGCCTCGTCACTAAAGGAGCAATCTCTTCTTCTTCAAAATCTGATTCATCAGCCTCTCTTATTACTCGACTCCTTGAAGCTTCTTCGTTAACTACCAACCTTGATCCATATGTTCCTATTTGAACATGAGGTTCAGTAGACACTGATTCTGGAGCTTCTACTTCAATTTCCTCCATTTCCTCTGATTCGGTTGGAGATGATGACTCATCAATACCAGTCTGCTCTGGAACATATTCATCCACATCTCTCAACACATCTTCTTCTCCCTCAGGAGGCTCAAGTAATTCACCCACTAACGCTGCAGCTACATCTTCATTAGCATGAGGACCTGCCTCCCAGATTTCATTAAGAGTTTGGCACAATTGTTCAGCTTCGCTTGGAACATTTGAAGGCCCTGCTTCTTGTATTTCTGGCTGCTGACTGGTAGAAGGCCTAGAAACCTGAGTTTGACTCGCAGAGGTTCTTTGTCTTCGCCTTTGTGCACGCGGTGGCTGTGGTTGTTGTTGTTGTTGTGGAGGCTGCCTGGCTCGAACTTCAACTTCCCCTGCCCAGTTGGCAATCTCTGGGGCTTCAAAATTCCTATCCAAGATGGCTTCAAACAACAGACGCTCAACTGGAACAGCCAATCTTCCTCTGTGCGAGGAACAATCAGCAAAGATCCTCTTATCCATTACAGCAACACTTTGAATCTCATTCGACTGAGGCAGATTCGGCAAGAAATGCCTGATAAGCATCATTATGAATCGTTGATATAGCAGGAATTGTTGATTTTCTGGAGCGGTGATCTGATGAACAAATTCGGAGAAAAACATTTCCGAGAAACTGTATGGTCGATTATACACTATCGCGATAATCCCAGACTGGATCTTCGAGACCATATAGTCAAAACCGGCTTTCTTTGGTGCAAAGCAGACCATAAAGACATGAGCCAGAAATCTCCATTGGCCGATCAGCCCGCTCTTCATATACGAAACCTTCGTCACATCAAGACTATAACCCATTCTCTGAAATGCTGCCTGCCTAATACTCAGTGGAAACTCAATAGGCCCAGCCTCTTCTTCTTGTGAACCCAGCTGCAACACCTGACGCAGCATATCCGCGGAAAACACTAACGGTTGTCCAGCTATTCGAGTTCTTAGCACTGTCGGGGTGACCGAGCAGTCTACCTGAAGATGATCATAAAATTGACGAATATATGGTAGAACAAGCTGAACATTATGGGACAAAGCAAAACCAATCCTAGATTCTACTAGGAAATCCAACATTTGTCTGAATCCCTGCGCCTCAGGGATATGATGATCAGGATGAAGGACCATATTGTGCTTCGGCACAAAAGCTCATACAGCCATATTTGCACAATAAACAAACTATGAGATTCGTTAAAAATCAATAAACTTTTTTTAAATTCAAATCTGTTTTATTTTGAACTTGTTTAAGTACAAAATCCAACACAATTAAATTTCTACAAGTTTAATAAAATTTAAATTAAATAATGCAAGTAAAAGACAGATTCGAATGTAACAGATTCGAATAAGTCTCCCTTTTGAGTTTGATGACATAATCGAATCTAGTGTCCTTCTCGAATCTAATGACAGATTCGAGAAACCTCAGGAACAGATTCGAACCGCCGACCATACTCAAACATCAAATCTCTTGATTTTAACCTTTTTGGACTTAGAAAATTTCATTCATTAGTCCTACTAGTTACTAATCACAGATATGTGCATTTAATTTGACTATTTATCGGTCCAAACTTTGTAATTTTTGAAAACACGAGATAGACCCTTAAACCTTCAAAAAATCAATGATTTTGCCTAAAATGGTGTATAAAACTACATGAATCTTGTACAATCAAGTTAATTATACCTAGATACAACAGTAGAATCGAACTTGTTAGGCACAAAAAGGCCTCAGTCAAACCTGTTCTACATCTGAGGGAGAGATTTATAATCAAACCTGTTGATGCATTTGAAGGTTGAATTTAAGGCCTGTTATATGCCTTATTGAAACCTGAATATGATTTGCAATATCAGTCTAAAGCTGTTCTATATGTTGCATGTGTTGCAACTAAGATAGTTTGTCCAAGCTGCTCTGTCTGCTGAACAGGCTGGACATAAACTGTCTACGCTGCTCTACACTGGTGAGCAGCTTGGGCAATTTTAAAGTGTTCTGTTCTTTGTGAACAGAACCTGTTCTTTGTGAACAGGCTAAACACTTTATGGAATATGTTTCCAAGTCATCATGTATTGTTTTTGACTACAAGATCAGTTTACAAAGTCGAAGACAAAGTGGAAAACAGAACTGCTTAGCCTGCCCAAGCTGTTCTGTAACATGAAGACAAAAGGGTATTTGAAAAAGGGTGACAGACCTTTTTCTTATATCAAAATAGGCCTTTACAAGGAAGAAAGACGCAAAGTTGACATTCCTAAATTAGTTAAAGGCAATGCAACAGTAGACAAAGTAAAAAGACAAACGTTCTGCACATGTGAAGACAAGTCTGCTTTTCAGAAAAGTGCAGAAAAGGTTATGTTGTCTTTTCAACAAGACTTCTCCTTTTCATTCCGTCCAATGAAGATGTTTCTCTTAGATCCTCTGAATGAGTATAAAAGGAAGTTTCTAAGGACAGAAAGGTGTGTGAAGAAAGCTAAGTGCTGAAACCAAGAGTGAACGTGCAAGTGTGCTTTTCATGCATGCAAGTCTGCTGTGTAATTCAGTATCTGTGTGTCTAAGCTGTTTTACATAAGCTGTTCCCTTAAAGTCTTGAAAACCCAGTGAGTGCTTCTTAGTGAGTGTATTCATTGTATACTAGTTTGAGTTTGTCTTAGACTAGTGAACATACTGTTGTATCTGTCATCTCAGCTTGAACTATTCCGCATTCAAGCTTGTTTGTAATTAACAAATTGTTGATAATACATACAAACATTGAGAAAATAGTGTGTAGTTTTTAAATTGATGTATTCACCCCCCCTCTACAGCTTAAAGCTATATACTTTGGGAACCTCTCGGGACCTACAACTGGTATCAGAGCAGTTTAGAGTGTGTGTCATTCTAGATCTCTCATTCTCCCAAGTTTCCATGGACAACAGTGCTGCAAATTCTTCTTACTATGACAATGGCTCTATGGGCAAACCTCCAAAATTTAATCATCAAAACTTCTCTGGTTGGAAGTGCAGAATGATGCTCTATTTAGAGAATCTGGATGTACAACTACCAGAGATAGTGATGGAGGGTCCCTATGTGCCAACCTCTGTTACTACTATAACTCCAGCGGTTGAAGGAGCTGCTCCTGAAATCAGGACCTTTGAGAAAGCTAAAGCTCAATGGTCTGATGAAGACAAGAGACTGGTGGCTCTGGATGCAAAGGCCAGGAACAACCTGGTCAAACAGGTTGAGAAAATGAAGACAGCAAAAGAGATGTGGGATACTTTGTGTACCGTCTATGATGGACCCACAATCACACTGGACAACAGGATCAACAATCTTGTTAGACAGTATGAACTCTTCTTTGCTAAACCAAAGGAGACTCTCACTGAAACCTACACCAGGTTTACTGCTCTAGTGAATGATCTCAAGGCTGTTGGGATCACTAAGGATAGTCTTACCCTGGTAAATAAATTTCTGGACATTCTACCTGAAGAGTGGAATTACTTCTCAACAATTCTAAGAAACTCAGGTACTATCAGAAGTATGGATCTGGTCAACTTGTATGGATCCTTACTGAATGATGAACAGTCAAGGCAACAAAAGAGAAATGCCTTGGAAATGTCCAAAAGAGGTGCAGCCTTTGTGGCTAATGTGAGACAGCCTTTAAATCAGGTGAGTGATGTGTTCACTCAACCTGATCAACAGGATGATGACAAGGAGGAGGTGTCAGATGAAGAATATACTGCAGATCTTGCTGAACAAGATGACGAGCAAATGATAGCTATGCTTGTCAAAAGGTTCAACAAGAAAAGGTTTGGAAGAAACATGCTGCAAGGAAGTTCAGGTGCTGGCAAAAAGAAAGCATTTGATAAATCCAAGGCTGAGTGCTTTCAAATGTGGCAAAACTGGCCATATAGCTGCTGACTGTGTGTCAAAAGCTGTTGATCAGTCATCCAAACCATACAAGAAAACAAGGATGATGGTTATAGGTTAAGTACCTTATGGCCATGGCTAAGAAGCTGAGGAAGTTGGGAAAACTCAGTGGGTTCCACCGACAAAAGGGACTCATGGGCAGAGACTTGTGATTGGGAGGAATCTTATTCATCATCTGATGAAGAAAGAAGCATGTCTGATGGCCAACCTGAGGTCGCCATCACAAGCAAGCTTCAAACAAGATATGGCTGAAGCGGAAGCCTTCAGCAGCTTTGAGAACCGGAAATCATACGAATTATGTATAAGGTCAAAATTTTAATGGGCTTACAGTTCCAAAGAAAAGTTAAAAGGTTTGAATATAGGCGTGTTGATCTAAAAGCGGGCTGTTGAGAAGCATTGATGCTTTACTATCTGAAATATCTAAACTTCAACTGATCTTAAACTAAATCCAGTAACTGGACATTTCCATAGTTGGAAACTGAGCTTGATGATTAAAACCATCAACTCTATTTACTAACTGGAAGAAAAGAGAGAACAGATATAAAGCATGCTAATCTTTCAAAAGATAGTTGACTCTTGTGGCCAATCTGGGCACAAAAAGTCAGCCATTGTATAAGTCAACAGATCCCTGCACAAATCCAACAAGCTATCTTGGAGGGGATCTTGACACAGCAGCTTCTATTGTTGAGATCAATAATCTGAAAGAAGATTTATCCACTCTTGGTGAACTTCCAAACACATTCATTCAAAATGTGAATGGTAAACTAATCTCAACAAATAGGTTTGTCAGGCCTCAAAACACTGACAGCTTGTGTGAATTTAGCTCAAAAGCTGATGTTGGAATTTGTTCTCCATCAAGTCAGTCTGCTAAGTGCTCTGCTGGTTCACACAAGCAAAAGAAAGGAAAACATGTCCAAACTGAAGTTGTGGATACTAAACCTGTTGATAAAACAGGTTCTGAGTCCAAAGCTGATAGTAAAAAGCATGTTAATCCTTTTGATTCTAAACACTTTGAAAACAAGTTTTCAAAAGGTAAGCAGCCTGTTTCCAATAAGGGTAAATCTCATGTTGAAAACAAAACTGCTGTGATTTCAAATAAGTTTTCAAATCATAGTGGTAAACTGGTTTTAAATAAAAATAAGCTTCTCAAAACCAGACACAGTGAGTATGCTGATAGGCAGCATAAATCACAATCTAGTAGGGGCAAAGGCAAAGCCATTTTCTCAAACTGAGATAATTGGGAATAAGTTTTCCAAACCTGTGGAAGCTCAAAAGCCAATCAAGCTCCCTGTCTTTGACATCTGTCCTCCTAAAAAGAGGAAAGAAGAGACAGCCAAAGCTGTGGCTATTGAACTCTCCACCCAAGCTGTTGATTCATCAAAAAGTAATAAAATTGCTAAACCTGCTGATAGAATCAACAAAAATAGCTCAGAATGTGTTTCTGAAAGATCTTCTTCCAAAAATCCTAAAAAGAGAAAATGTTACAAATGTGGAAAGAAGACACATCTGGCCAAGGATTGTCCTGAATCTGAGGACATGAGGCCTGTTGACTCTGTTGGTTCCATCACAGCTGTCACAAGCAGTGTTGGAAATGTCACAGTCACTGAGAGTGGTATTCAAGCTGATACCATTCAAATAGGGAATATTAGTGTGGATATTTCAAGTCAATCAACAAATGTTGATGAAGTAGGAGAACTCATCTCTGTGATGAGTTCCCCTAAAAATAACTAATAATTCTCCTATCACTCTGCAGGAAAAACAACCTTCCCAGGTTTGGTACTTGGACAGTGGCTGCTCAGGGCACATGACAGGTTGTAAAGAATTGCTGAGTGATCTCAGGCCTGAAAAAGGGCCAAAAGTCACCTTTGGTGACAATGTACAGGGATCCACTGAGGGATATGAAACTCTTAAAGCTGGTGCTGCAGTGTTCAAAAGAGTAGCCTATGTGGTTGGGCTAAAACATAACCTTGTTAGCATAAGTCAACTGTGTGATGCTGGCTACAAGGTTAACTTTGATGAGCACCTGGGTTACATATTGGATCCCCAAGGCAAAGTTGTGTTATGTGCTCAACGAAAGAAAGGTGTATATGTTGTGGATATGCATTCTGCTGACCCCACAACTGAAACCTGTTTTCTCACAAGAACAAATGCTGATCTAAACTGGCTATGGCACAGAAGACTGTCACATCTGAACTTCAAGAACATCAACAAACTCTGTAAGAAAGAGTTGGTGACAGGTTTACCTTCTATGACTTTTGCTAAGGATAGATTATGCACAGCTTGTGAGAAAGGCAAGCAGAGAAAAACATCTTTTAAATCCAAACATAATTTCTCTATTGATACTCCACTCTTCTTAATCCATATGGACTTGTTTGGACCTGTTAATGTCCCAAGTCTAGGAGGAAGAAGATACACTCTTGTAATGGTTGATGAGTTCTCCAGGTACACATGGGTGATCTTTCTAAAGAGCAAAGGAGAGGCTGCTAGAGAGATTATTGGATTTGTCAAAAGGATGGAAATGCTGAACTCTGCCCAAGTAAAGCAGCTTAGAAGTGATCATGGTACTGAATTCAGAAACAGTACTCTTGAAGAATTCTGTGAAGAGAAAGGAATCACTCAAAACTTTTCAGCTGTAAGAACTCCTCAACAAAATGGAGTTGCTGAAAGGAGAAACAGAACTCT
>JAANYP010004027.1:0-158508 GCA_020465985.1 Centrapalus pauciflorus
GTTATGTGCCAAACTCACCAAACAAAACGGGTGTTTTGTTTTTAACAAAACAAATGGTACTGTGGAGATTGTGTATAACATTGAAGTCACAAGTTATACACATGAACCCCAAACTGGTCCGGAATGGATATTTGACTATGATAAGTTATTTGAGTCATTTAACATTCCTTTGGATGATAATGCAGGTACAATCGAAAAGGACATGGCGACGTTGCATCTGAACGACGATGGCCATAACTTTCCAAGGACCACGTTCGAATCTACATCCGAGCCTACTGCGACTGTAGAAAGATCTCCAGAAGTTGCTGATCAAGAAGCACCTACTACTGAGAATCAGACTTAAGCATCAAGTTCCAACTCTGAGGAAAACGTCCGTGAGGAGGAAAATGTAGAAGCTGAGCCTGTTCCCCCATTAGGTGAAATAGGATCTGACTTAGGAGATAATCTAAGGGTTGATGAGATAGAGACCTCTAGGATTAACAAGAACCATCCATTAGAAAGCATCATAGGAAATCCTAAAGAGGGTGTGAGGACTCGGAGTAGTGTAAATAACAACACTGTGTTGTTGTCGATGATAAACGACTCAGAGGCATATCACACATGTCTTTATTCTTGTTTCATATCGCAAGTAGAGCCTAAAAATGTGCAAATGGCACTTAAGGATAACTCCTGGGTTGAAGCGATGCAGGAAGAACTTTCGCAATTTAGGAAACTAGAAGTGTGGGAGTTAGTTCCATTACCTCGAGGGGAGATTGCCATAGGAACCAAATGGGTTTTTAAGTGCAAAAGGGACGATCGGGGTATAGTCACGCGCAACAAGGCGAGGTTAGTTGTAAAGGGTTTCAACCAAGAGGAGGGAATCGATTACAACGAGGTTTTTGCACCAGTAGCAAGGCTGGAAGCCATTAGGTTGTTTCTAGCCTTTGCCTCCTTCAAGGGCTTTAAGGTATATCAATTAGATGTTAAGAGTGCTTTCCTGTATGGGAAAGTAAAGGAGTTGGTGTATGTAGAACAACCGCCCGGATTTACAGATCCAAAATATCCTGATAGAGTATATCGCTTAGATAAGGCTCTATACAGATTACATCAGGCACCTAGGGCGTGGTATGAGACTCTATCCAATCATCTTTTAGAAAACGGCTTTGAAAGGGGTAGGATAGATAGTACTCTGTTTGTTAAGAGGAAAAGAGATCACTTTATCTTGGTACAAGTGTACGTCGATGATATTATCTTTGGATCATCAGACGAACAGATGTGCAAAGATTTCGAGAAGGTGATGAAGTCTAAGTTCGAGATGAGTGCTATGGGAGAGTTAAATTTCTTTTTGGGGTTACAAGTTGACCAGAAGAAGGAAGGAATGTTTATCCATCAGACTAAGTATGTCTATGACATATTAGAGCGTTCGGGCTGGAAGGAACACAAAGTTGGACTGCCCACTTCAGCCGCGCGATTCAAGTGAACACAATCTCGGGCCGTGTGTGGGTACTGATGCAAGTGATACCGATGTGGATCCGACTTTAATCGGGCCATGATTGGATCACTTATGTATTTAATTGATTCACGATCTGGACATTATGTTTGCTGTGTTGTATTTGTGCTAGGTTTCACGCGAATCCGAAGGAGATGCTATATGAAAGCTGTGAAGCGGATTCTACGATACCTCCAAGTCGAAACCAAAGCTGGGACTTGTGGTACACGCGGAGGGAAGATCTAGATGTGGAGCGCGTTCAACCGATTCTGATACGGAGGTGCAGCTTGACGCGGGAAAATCAACAACTGGAGGTTGTCATGTTCCTAGGAGGGAGATGGTGTCCTGGCAATGCAAGAAAACAAACGTCAGTAGCCGTGGGCAACGGTGCGATGGCCGATGTATGTGGTGCCGCGTGTCGTTGCTGGCTCACAGGTTCTGGGGAGACTAACAACCATGGCGGGGGACGCCGGATGTGGCTTACACGAAACCCTAATTATGGATAGACAATCATCAACAATTGCAATAACTAATAATCCAGTAAACACAACAAAACCAAAGCACAAGACATACATAAGGATCATTTATCGTGTGTGATTGTGCTGAAAAGAACTTAATCAAACTGGTAAAAGTGGCGACAGAAGATAATAATGCAGATTTATTTACCAAAGCGTTTGATAAGTCACGGTTTGAGTATTTAATTCAACTGAATGGAATGCGCAACCCAGAGTAAATTGGCCTTAGTAGTAATAGTTTATTTTCTTTTAGAGTCGTAGTAATTCTTTCTTTACAGTAGTCTGCTAATTTATGAAAGTTTCTATTTTTAGTAAGTTTCTATTTTTAGTAAGTTTCTATTTTTGGTAAGTTTATTAGGTTAGCTTATTTTATTGCTTTTTCTTATGAAAAACAAAAGAAAAAAGAGAGAAAATCATAAAAAAAATACAAAAAAAAGAGAATATCAGAAAAAAGAGTTAAGTCTTAGATACATAGGTTCAAAGTGACGAAAATTAGCACAGTCGTTACAAACTCGAAGTGTTTAGGCTTTCACACATAATGCAACTAAATTCTAAGTGTTATACTTTATTTAGTTTGATGTGTTGGTAGGCATAATACATATGGGAAATCTCAAGGCAAATAAAATATTCTAGAAAGAGTCAAGCGTGTCACTAACTTAGATGTACGACCAATCGGTCTTAATTTTTATGTACAAGACATACAAACTTTGAGTCTAAATGAGGTATGCAAACTTTCTGGGGATGTATGGCAACATCAAATACATCTGAAATTGGAAAGAATAGAAATATCATATAAAACTGAGAGTCGAAAACATGCAACTCTGTTGTACGTAAGTACAGACCTGTTGTCTCTGTTTAGATTCGGGTTAGCAGACATGTCGCTTTGTTGTACGTCAGTACAGACCTGTCACCGCTGTCTTGCTAACTTTAAAAATAAACTTTAAGTCAAACTAAGACACTTTGTTGTATGAAAATACAGACCTGTGTCCGATGTTTGTCTTTTAAAGAAAGTTTGCAAATACCAACAAGTTAGAATCTTTGTCTGTGTGCCTTGATCATAAAAGTATGTCTATGTCTGAGTCGCGTAAGATAATTTCCTGATAAATAAAAATGCCACGGGATATTCCGAAATAGAGTGTTTAATGGGGTAAAATACCAACAATCGGCTAAAGAGGTATGTCACGACAAATAATCAAAGGAATCAAAAATTCCTAAGTGTGAAAGTTTAAATACTGAAAGTAAGTATCTGACATCGCTATCTGATTGAACCTTTCTTAGACTATACTCATCAAAAAGATTTTGTTTAGTGTTTAGCTTAGTGTGTAAATTTTTTAAATATAGCTTAAGTCTAGATTAAATTTTTTGGTCAAAATTTTATTTTATTTTATTTTATTTTACCTTAGTTTATTTTATTTCATTTTATTTTAGTTTAAATTTTTACTTAGGTAAAAGGTCAAAAATTACTGAGGGTGCATTCAAAGTTGGATAAAATAAACATTGCGTGAAATATCTTGTGCTTAGGGTAAAAGAGTTGGCATAGTTTATCTGGTTACACGATACCGTAGAAAAAGGTTGAAAAAGTTGAAGTTATTTCAAAAATTTTCGAGATTTTTCTAAGTGTTTGGTGTTTTCGAGTTTAGGACAGACTCGAAGTGGTAAGGCTTTGAATCTGTCAGTAGATTCGACTAGGCCTTAGACTCGAAGGTTGGTAGTATATATAGGTCAACAGTGAAGTCATTTATTCCTTACTGTTGTCGAATCTACTTCCTCGAATCTAATACCGGCGATTTCGAATCTATCCTCGAGTCTATCGTATTTCTCCTAAACGACATTTTGTCGAGTTTAAAGCTACTGTGTTCGATTCTACTACTGTACCTAGGTATAATCAACTTGATTGTACAAGATTCATGTAGTTTTATACACAATTTTAAGCTAAATCGTCGATTTTTGAAGTTTTAAGGGTCGAAATAGGGTTTTTACAAAATTACCAAGTTTGGACCGATAAAAAGTCAAATTAAAGGCATATATCTGTGATTAGTAACTAGTAGGACAATTGAATGTAATTTTCTAAGTCCAAAAAGGTTAAAATCAAGAGATTTGGTCTTTGAAATAGAATCGGCGGTTCGAATCTGTTCATGGGGTTTCTCGAATCTGTCATTAGATTCGAGATGACCAGGACATTCGAATCTGTCCATCACACTCGAATAGGGACAATTCGAATCTGTTATTTTCGAATCTATTTTTTATTTGCACTATTTAATTTAAATCTTATTAAACTTGTAGAAATTTAATTGTGTTGGATTTTGTACTTAAACAAGTTCAAAATAAAACAGATTTAAATTTAAACAAGTTTATTGATTTTTAATGAATCTAATAGTTTTGTTTATTGTGCAGAAATGGCTGTTCGAGACTTTGTGCCTAAGCACAATATGGTGCTTCATCCAGATCATAATCTCCCTGAGGCGCAGGGATTTCGACGAGTACTTGATTTCCTAGTAGAGTCTAGGATCGGTTTTGCACTATCTCATAATGTGCAGCTAGTGTTACCATATATTCGGCAATTCTATGAGCATCTGCAGGTAGACTGCTCGGTCACACCGACAGTTCTACGCACTCGTATCGCTGGACAACCATTGGTATTCTCGGCAGATATGCTGCGACAAGTGTTGCAGCTGGGCACACAGGAAGAAGAAGCTGGTCCGATAGAGTTTCCTCTGAGTATAAGGCAAGCTGCCTTTCAGAGAATGGGATACAGTCTTGATGTGATAAAGGTGTCATACATGAAGAGCGGCTTAATAGGGCAATGGAGGTTTTTAGCTCATGTGTTTATGGTGTGCTTTGCTCCAAAGAAAGCAGGATTCGACTATATAGTTGCGAAGATTCAGTCAGGGATTGTCGCGATGGTTTATAATCGGCCTTACAGTTTTTCGGAGATGTTCTTTTCAGAATTTGTTCACCAAATAACCGCACCAGAAAATCAACAGTTCTTATTATATCCGCGTTTCATTATGATGTTGATTAGGCATTTCTTGCCAAATCTGCCGCCGTCAAATGACATTCAAGGCATTGCCGTCATGGACAAAAGGATTTTCGCAGATTGTTCCTCACACAGAGGAAGATTGGAATTCCTGTTGAGCGTCCGTTATTCGGAGCAATCTTGGATAGGGAGTTTCAAGCCCCGGATGTTGCCAACTGGGCAGGGGTAGTTGAATTTCAACCGAGACAACAACAACCACAACAACGACAACAACAACCGCGACAACCGCGTGCTCCAAGACGTAGACAAAGACCTTCAGCGAGTCAAACTCAGGCATCAAGGCCTTCGACAAGTCAGCAACCAGAAGTTCAAGAAGCCGGGCCCTCTAATGCTCCGAGCGAAGCTGAACAGCTATGCCAAACGCTTAATGAAATCTGGGAGGCAGGGCCTCATGCGAACGAAGATGTGGCTGCAGCATTAGTAGGTGAATTACTTAGTCCACCTGAGGGAGAGGAAGACGTATTAAGAGATGTTGATGAATATATGCCAGAGCAAGCTAATAACGTTTTGACATCATCAGAAACCGAGTCGGAAGAAATGGAGCAGCTAGAGGTTGAAGCTCCTGAATCAGTGGCTACAGAACCAAATATTCAAATCGGAACGTATGGATCTAGGTTGGTAGTTAATGAAGAAGGATCGAGGAGGAGAGTAGCAAGGGAATCTGATGATTCAGATTTTGAAGAGGAGGAAGTTGCTCCCTTAGTGACTCGGCAAAGGGCCAAGCGTCACAGGTTTATGCAAGGGACATCCTCAGCATCCGATGCACAACAACCTCAACCTCAAACTCAAGAACCACAAGCCACCGCTCCACCACCACCACCACCTCAACATGAGCCATATATTCCATCCCCAATTCGCCCAACACCTATACAATCCATTCCATCTACTTCGACCACCTACGCTGACAACCAACGTTTTATGCAGCTTAAGGGACGCGTTGACTTCCAGCATGTTCAAATCTTAAGCCTCACAAAGGCGAAGGATAATGCCGAGTTAAAGAAGATTGTGGAGAATGTGAGGGAAGAGAACACAGAGTTAAAGTCCTTTATTGCATATCAATCGTCAGAGATCCGATCGATGCGGTCCCTCCTTGAGCAGCTCATGAAAAATCTAAAAGCTCAGGGGGAGACAAGTTGTAGGGATCATGAAGACCTGCGTAGAGATGAACATGACGAAGGCAATGATCCCGATGCACATAAGGAGAATGAGCCTGTAGATTTTCCTGCAGCTCAGGCTACACAAGTTCAGGGGGAGCCCAGTCAAGTTGAAGGAGAAATGGGAGAAGCGAGTTCATCAAAACAGCCTACAGATTTTGAAATCAGTGAGATAATCGACGTCCTTATGGATCTCGATGAGGATCCTATGGATGTAGGTTTTGATTATGACGATGAAGAGCTGGAAGAAGGCGAGTTTGTGCCAGAGGAGATAGTAGACTGGCAGTCGGATGACGAAGTAGTTGCTGATGAGGATGATGAAGCCGACGAGATAGTCGTACAGCAGAATCCTATCATGGATACTTACATGATAGATGGGAATAATATTGTCAACATTGATGTAGTGAATGCTGCATTGAATGCTCAGCCATCAACAGAAGAACCTAGAGAGCTATCAAATGAAGAAAAACGAAAATTATGGTTCAGAGCTGAAAAGAAGGAGTTAGAGATCAAAAAGACAATGAAAGTGTCGGGTACTGGGAAGCTGTCTGAGCGCATATTAAGCTGGTTCTTTGATATAAAACTGCAGCTATTTGTAATTAAGAGGAAAGATGGGCTTCAGTACCTGAGGCGAACTTTAAAAGCGTTCAACTCCGTGCCAAAGATCGAAATCACTGCGCTAGCATGGAAAGATCTGATAAACATTGGCAATGATCCCTACGCGAACGTAATTGAAAGAATCATAAGAAAGGAGGGGAGATCAAGGAAGTTCGAGCGATTAACTCCAAGGGTCGGGAGAAGAGTAGAGGATCTGTCACGTATCGATCCTCTAACTGGACGACCTTGGATGAGGATTCACTATAAGCCAGCTAGATGTCTTCGGAAGGTGCCTCTCAAGCCGATGCCACAGAATGTTTTGAAGAATCTACATTGGTGGTACGCTGACACTGAGACTGGGGAAGCGGTCATGGAAGATTTTGAAGAAAAAGTTATTCTTAGAGTCTACGACCCGCTTCATCTGGTAAACCTCTCTAAAGATGATCTTCATATTTTGTATGCTTGTAAGATTTCCAGTGACGCACATATGGACAGTGAAGCTAGTAAGTATGAAAATGTAGTCAAGGTATGTGTCGAAAAAGGTTTGTATGCTGGTAGTATTTTGAATCAATAAATAAACAAATTTCTTAAGTCAAATGTGTGAATTATTAGAAGCTATCGTCAAGGGGGAGTCTGTTGGTACATCCTGTGTGACGATAGCAGTCTAAGTGATCCTACATTGTGATTTTAACAAGTGTGTGTTATATATGTTTATATATATGGTTGATATTTATTAGTGTTTGTATGTTTGAACTTGATGTAACGTATTACAAGAAGTTCAAACATAAAGTACAAAGATAAAATCAATCATAAGTAATAACATAAGTTTCAAGACTTAGTTGTTTATGTAAAAGGCTAGATTCGAATCATACAAGGCTTGGGATTCGAATCTGTGATAGATTCGAATGTAGCCTAGATTCGAAGTGCCCAGATTCGAGAGTGTCTTTGTGGACAGACTCGAATGGGCCTTGGGCCAGATTCGAGTTTGGCCCACATCAGACTCGAATCAGGGTCTATAATTAGGGATAGACTCGAGATATTATCAGACTTTTGGCAGAATTCGTGAGGAATTAAGCTTAAAGCGATCTCGAGTTTATCAGCTTGGTGAGTGTTCTTTCGGAGAGAATCAGTTCGTAGGATCGTTCGTGTGTCGTTCGTTCAGCCTTCTGATAGTCTCCGTGTTTCGTAGTTGAGAGTTGATTCCGTCTAACCGTTAACGAGGATTCCGCACTCGTTGACGGATCCGCGTCTAGATAGATCTCGTAGTGGTAGACCTTGCAACTTCCTTTAGTTGGGAACAATTCAAGTTGTTGTTTAGTAGGCAATATGGTGAGCCTGATATCGTACCTCATGTTGATCATGAAGAAAGAGCTATCGGAAAGATTGCAAATTCTGGAGGAGATGAACTAAATGGACCGTATTGATGTCAAGAACAAATAAACGTGATAGATGTAAAAGATGTCGACATTATAACCAATTTGGACATAAGGATAATAAATGTCCAAGGAAGGCCGATGCTTGTTATAATTGTGGAAAGTGGGACATTTTAGTAGAACTTGCAGATTTCGACCAATTATTTATATCTACTTCTTTTGCTCAACAAATGTTGATGCTTTGGTCTAAGTTGTGCATTGTGATTGATATTGAAACTGCTAAGTAACAAATAGTTAAAATCAATCATGTGTATCCTGATTGTACTCTAGTAATTGAAGAGGTAGTTTTCAATCTTGACTTGATTCCAATAGAGATCGGTGATTTGATATGATAATTGGAATGAACTGGTTGCGTATATGTGATGAGACCCATGTAGTTTGCAATAAAGGAATAATAAAGATAACTACGCCGGAAGGGCGGGAGATTTTTATATACGGGGATAGGAGAAGTGGGGATCAATGTCTATTGATGATTGTTAGGTCCCGAAAGCTGATTGCTTAGGGCTGTAAGTCTTGTTTGGTATATGCTAATGATGCCAAGACTGAAGAGAAAACTGTGGCCGATGCACCTGTTGTCCCAAATTTTTCCATATGTGTTCCTGGAAGACTTGTCTGGTGTGCCACCTGAAAGACAAGTGAAATTCTGTGTTGACTTGATCCCTGGAGCTTCTCCAATTGCTTGTTCTTCGTACCGTCTTGCATCTACCAAAATGTAAGAAATGATGAAGCAACCTCAAGAGTTGTCGGATAAGGGCTTCGTTAGAATGAGTTCTTTGCCATGGGAAGCCCGATATTGTTTATGAAACAAAAAGGTGTCACAATGAGAATGTGCATAGATTAATGTGACTTGAACAACTGATTATAACGAATAAGTATCCGTTGTCGGGAATTGATGATTATTCGATCAGCTGCATGGGTTTGGTTTTTAATCAATGATTGATTTATGTTCGGAGCATCACTAGTTGAAAATCCGAAAGGAGGACATACTGAAAAACGACTTTCAGGACTAGTTATGAGCACTACGAGTAAAGCTTACCGACAACTGATAGAAGATCAGAATGAATGGACTATAATACACATTGGAATATATCAAGAGATCATGTATTTTGGATTTATGTACCAACTGAAAAGATCAATTGCTTTGATGGAATTATCGTATAACCCTAGTTATCATGTTAAAATCAAGAAAACACCGTGCAAAGTTTTGTAAGGGAGGAAATGTAGAACCCCTACATGTTGGAAAGAAATTGAAAGGACTCTGATTGCTGAGTCTGTGATATGAAAGAAGAGTTATAATGATGAGACACCTAAACCAATCAACTTTGAGGTAAACGATGGAGCATATTTGTTAGTATCACCAATGAGGTGTGTTACTTGTTTGAAAAAGGGACAAGCTAGCGCTGAGGTGTGTTGGCTCATTTAGAATAACAGAAAAGTTAGGAATCAGTTGTCTCATTTTGAATTGCCTAAGGGAATATCGAAATAACACATGGTGTTTCATGTGGAAAGCTTTATGAAATCTTCACAACTGGTAGTAAAGATTGGGCTGATTATACCGAATAAGAATTCAAGAAATATTATGTTGAAAAGTCGGAATGTATATTGGATACTAAAGTAAAGAAATTAAGGAGCAAAGAAATAGAGATGGTGCTTGTGCGTTGGAAGCATCATAAAGGAGCAAATCACACTTGGGAAACAAAGTCGGAGATGTTAAAGAAATATCTGAAACTGTTTGAAAACAAATAACTTCGAGGACGAAGTTTGAGCGTGGTGGAGCCCATGCTGTAACATCCTCAGATTTAAATTATTATATTTGAAGTTATTAGTTTAAATATGTAATTTAAAGTTGGATTATGAAAGTTGGTTGCTTTATTTAGAAATTGAGAAATTTCAATTTATTTAAGTAAATATAATTATTAATAAGTATTTGTGAGGATAAAATAAAGATTTAATCCTTATTTAATGGAATTTAAGAATTTGGTTGCTATTTTAAGGAATTAAGAAATTTTAGAATTCGAAGTATAATTTATTTAGAATGATGATTATAAATTATAATGATGATGAAATAGAGATGGGAATCTTTATTTAATGAAAGATAGATAAGTTGAGGGGTTATAGGTGTTAATAGCCAAAAGTTGGAAATAAAAGACTTCACAGTCTTTCATTTCAACAAATTACTTCTCTCACTAACTCTCAAGTCTCTCTCTACTTCTCTCTCTAGAAGAACGGTTCTTTCATCTTCAAAGAAAGAACTCAAATTTGTGGAAATTAGAGGTCGAAAATCTGGAATCAAGACCATAAAACGTAACTACCTACGCTGCAACAAGCAATTTAAGGTAAAATTTACTGAAACTCTTCGAAATTTGAGGTTTTGGGTTCGGTTTCTATGTAAACCAAATCAGGGATTTTAGGTTCAAAAATGTTTATGCATGTAAGAAATTTTGATGGGTTTGTGTAAATCTAGTATTGTATAAGTTGTGTACAAAATTTTGGGTTCAAATTCAAGTTATAAATATGATTTTGGAAAATTTGCAAAAGTGTGTTCTGTGCGTTTACATGGTACCGAGATAAGTTTACATTACTGAAACTTGGTACTGAAACTATATATATATATATATATATATATATACCGAGACAATTGGAGGTACCGAAACCTTAAGGTTTCGGTACATGATACTGAAACTCTCATAGTACAGAAACCCACACTACTGAAACCTTTATGTACCGAAACCATCACATGTACCGAAACTCTCTAAAGGTTTCGGTATAATGAAACCTACCGAGACCACAAAGGTTTCGGTACATACTACTGAAACGTTATAGTGAAACCTTTGATGGTGAAACTTTTTAGTGAAACCTTTGATGGTGAAACTTTTTAGTGAAACCTTTGATGGTCACTTTTTAGTGAAACCTTGATGGTGAAACTTTTTAGTGAAACCTTTGATGGTGAAACTTTTTAGTGAAACCCTTGATTAGTGAAACTTTTTAGTGAAACCTTGATAGTGAAACTTTTTAGTGAAACCTACCTTGATGGTGAAACTTTTTAGTGAAACCTTTGATGGTGAAACTTTTTAGTGAAACCTTGATGGTGAAACTTTTTAGTGAAACCTTTGATGGTGAAACTATCACAACATGTACTGAAACCCACCCCAATATACCGAAACTATAAATGGTGATTACCGAAACCTTTGAAAGTTTCGGTATTCCCCTTTATATTTTCATTGAAAAAGAGACAATAATATATATATATATATATATATATATATATATATATATATATATATATATATATATATATATATATATATATATATATGTGTGTGTGTGTGTGTGTGTATATATATATATATCTCGGTTGGGGTTTGATTTTTGAAAATAAAATAGAAACGGTCGGACCTTCTTAAATTCAGTAATATATAATTATAAATTCTGGACATTTTGGCAATCTCAGAAATTGGAGATTAAAGAATAAATTTTCAATCACAATTCCGAAGGATTTACATGGTAATTTGTGAAACTTGATGGGACTCATTATTAAATAAGTTATTGAAGGGATTAATTGGGAATAATAAAATCATCAAGTAAGAGAATTTAAGAATGAGTTTCGGATAACGGTTCTGACTGTTGTAACACTTTAATATTGTTAAATCATGATGGAAATTGTTACCGAACATATGTATGATATGTTTTATTTATGAAAATGTAACAGGTCCCTTGTGGTGTTGTTTAACCCACAGTGGGGTACTTTGTGAGTCCGGTTGAAAGCCCGAGGAGAAATAAATTTTGATTAAAGTTTAATAACGCACCCACTGTGGTACATATGATTTCGCATGTTTATATCTGCTTTATGTTAGCTATTGCCTGCTGAGACATGTTGCTTCATTATCGTTTGGAACTCTACTAACTTGCGTAGATTTAGATGCACATTCATAGTTGTTGCATGTCCGTTCTTTTGTTGTGCGTCTAACGATGGACCGGCGGGTCGCATCTGTTACTCCGATGTTACTGCGCTATATGACCTGGAGCTGATACCTCTGAGGTTCTGGTAGGCAGTAAGTCATCCCCGATGTTATGTCTGTCTCATATGGTTGGGTTATATACCGAGCTTTGGGCTCGTAGGAGCGACGGCTCATGTGTGTCGTACTTTGTGTACGTGGAGAGTGCACGACGTGTGTCGTCGGTGTACTCTTGTGGGCTTCATAAGGATTTATAAAATGCGTAAATCTGTGTATTCACTAAGTATTCGCTTACCCCTCAGTTGTTGCATTTTTACAGGAAAAGGAAAATCTGCCGCTGGACCTTCTAGTTGGGTCGTTTGTGAAGTCTTGAAGATATCTACTACTCAATCGGTAATTGTGCTATGGGACAATGTTGTAATATATTCTGGATGTTGTAATGATGAATTGAGTATGTAGACTTAGAATTGGAACCTTGTAGCACCATAGGGTGTTTAAAACAGTTGTAATATTTTTTTTATGCTTCCGCACTGTAATTTAAGCTTTCAGATCATTATGTAAATTATGTTTGGTGATTAATCCTGGGTGTTATGTAATTGTGGTTAAATGTGGCAAGGGTGTCACATGAGATGGTATCAGAGCAGTAGTTTAAGATTCAAGTGTCCGTGAGGTCTTGGTCTCAAACATTAAGCGATGATATATAGTGATTTTAAGTAATGATCTGAACTAAGATAGGTTACGATCTAGTAATCATAGGAGATTGACTATCATACGGGATAATTGGGTGGTGTCTTTAAATAAATGACATGTTACTAAACAAGTTATATGTTTTATATTTCAGAACATGTCTGGAGGAGGAATGACACCCGAAAGACAAGGGAAATGATGCTATCCATGATGGTTGAGCAGAATAAGACGATTCAAGACCAGCTTCGGGCTCGAGATGAGGCCGAGGCTAAGAGAAGGGAAGACAAAAGAAAGAATAAGGAAAAAGAAGGGGGCAACAATGAGGAACAAGATGACAACACTGGGTCATCTAATAAACCCAAAGGTTGTCGATTTAAGGATTTCAAAGGAAATGGTGCTGTAGAGTTTAATGGACTGGGTGATGTTGTTGCCGCACTAGAATGGATAACAGCAACCGAACGGACATTCCGAATCAGCGATTGTGCTGAGAAGGACATGGTTCGGTATGATACTGCTATGTTCACCAAAGAATTAGCATGTACTAACATTACATAATGAAACTATGAATGAAAAGTTCAACGAAAGTCTTATTTTTAATATAAGTATAAATATGTTCGTGAATGAGAACACTCGAGTATATAAGTCGGGATTAGATGAATAGCCAAGATGGTTGAAGCTTTGAATTGGACAAGATGCTATAGATATCAGAGAATTTATGAACGAGTTTAAAAGTTTTAATGAAGTTTAAGTTTGACCATAATGGATTAAAGAATTGGAACTAATCATATTAGTATCATATATGATATGTTTGAAGGATTGATAACAACTTGTAATGGTTATCAAAAAGCAAATAGCATCAAATTTTTATTAACGGAAGCTGTATGATAAATTGTGTTTTTATTCTAAAAGCTTAAAAAGGGTGTGGTTAAGAACAACAAGATACGAACCGTTCATGAAAATTTTGATGTAGTTGGATTCAAAGAAACTGTTTGAATATTGGAATACTTAATTTTTATAACAAGAGAAAGCAATTCAAGCATTATTGAGAAAATAAACGAGGGTATGAGAATACATGATTGGTGATAATTTTGAATGAGATTTGGAATATACAAAGTGAGATATAAGTTAGATATGTATGTGAGTTGTAATCAATCAGAAGGGGGATATAATACTACATGAAAGGAATTATGTTGTGGATGACATAAACCTTAGAAATAAAGCGAAACGTAAAGACAAGGGCAAGGAAAAGATTGATTATGAAACCGAAATTGATGAAAATTACATGAAATATGTAATTAGATCATTCAAAGACTGGCAACCACCAACATTCTCTAGATCTCTGAAAATTGAGGAATCAGAAATATGGATTACAATTATGGAACAGATTTTTACAGAAATGAATTGTATGGATGAGTACAAGGTATATTTGGCTAAGGATCAATTGATTGGACAAGCCAAGAAATGGTGGAACTGTTGGGAAAAAGAATTGGGATCAGAGTTGATTACTTCTGTTGGTACATCCTGTGTGACGATAGTAGTCTAAGTGATCCTACATTGTGATTTTAACAAGTGTGTGTTATATATGTTTATATATATGGTTGATATTTATTAGTGTTTGTATGTTTGAACTTGATGTAATGTATTACAAGAAGTTCAAACATAAAGTACAAAGATAAAATCAATCATAAGTAATAACATAAGTTTCAACACTTAGTTGTTTATGTAAAAGGCTAGATTCGAATCATACAAGGCTTGGCATTCGAATCTGTGATAGATTCGAATGTAGCCTAGATTCGAAGTGCCCAGATTCGAGAGTGTCTTTGTGGACAGACTCGAATGGGCCTTGGGCCAGATTCGAGTTTGGCCCACATCAGACTCGAATCAGGGTCTATAATTAGGGATAGACTCGAGATATTATCAGACTTTTGGCAGAATTCGTGAGGAATTAAGCTTAAAGCGATATCGAGTTTATCAGCTTGGTGAGTGTTCTTTCGGAGAGAATCAGTTCGTAGGATCGTTCGTGTGTCGTTCGTTCAGCCTTCTGATAGTCTCCGTGTTTCGTAGTTGAGAGTTGATTCCGTCTAACCGTTAACGAGGATTCCGCACTCGTTGACGGATCCGCGTCTAGATAGATCTCGTAGTGGTAGACCCTACAAGTGGTATCAGAGCCTACGGAGTGTTCTTGGTGTTCTTCGTGTTCATCAAATACATTCTAGGTTTCTTGACGCTAGTTGGACGGTTTTTCTCTCAAAATCGAGTTTTTGAGCTTAGCAAATTCATATTCAGAAAATACTTTGTGGTTTTTCACGTTTTTGATCGAAACCATTATTTTTTCGTTAGAAAAATACTAGTTTATCTGAAAATCGTTAAAAAATCAAAGTATTAGCTGTTTTTCGAGTTTGCGGCGCTCGAATCTAATAGGGGTAATTAGGGTTACACTTTAGTCTCGAGTCTAACCTAAATCTGCTCCTTTCGAGTCTGTTTCAGAGGATTTAGAATCTATTTTCGAGTTTGTGCTACATTCGAATAGTCTCTCGAATCTACTTAGTTTCGAGTTTAGTTCGAGTCTAGTTTAGTTTCGAATAGGGTTCGAATCTGCTGTTACTTCGAGTCTACTTGCCTTCGAATCTAAGGATATTTCGACTCTGACATAATTTCGAATCTAATTGAATTTTAACACTTAATCGAATTTAATCCCAAAAGATTTAACCTTAATTAGTTTCGAATCTACCTAGATTCGAAAGAGTTAGTCTAAATCAGTTTCGCATTAAATTAATTAAGTTCAAATTCATTTCCTTTTGAAAAGATGTCAAATCTTCAGAAATTTCTAGAAATGGACCACGAGGTCGGGAAGGCAAACGCACCACCTAAGCTGATGAAGGTCGAGGATTATTACTGGTGGAAAGACCGATTTACTGATTTCGTACGTTTCAACGACATGCGCATGTGGGTGTGCATCGACGAAGGGTATATTCCACCGGTGTCAGAAGTAGAAGGCCGTCAGAAAGTCTTGTCATACCAAATGATGAAGGAGGATGACAAGAAATTATTTGAAGCCGAAAACAAAGCTTTCTCACTAATTCGAATGGCGTTGCCGCAGGATATTCTACACACATTTAGGACTCGGAGGACATCAAAAGAACTTTGGGAGTCGCTAGAGAAGAGGTGTGAGGGAAATCCTAGAGTTCGTAGAAAGCGTACAGAGCTGTTGAAACAACAGTTCGCAATCTTCAAGGCGTTAAAGGATGAACAACTGGATGACATCATCACCCGTTTCTATCATCTATTGACGGAACTTGAGAGCCACGGGATTGAGTTTACTGATACGGACAAGAATAACAAGCTTCTGGATGCCTTACCAGCCAAATGGGCTATGTACGTGGCAATGATTAAGCTGAATGAGGACAAATACTATACTCAATCTCTGGATGACATTGTGGGAACGTTGCGGGCATATCACTTCGAGTTACTAAAGGCCGAGACTGATTACGAACAAGTCCAGAATCCAGCAATGTATTTTGGAAAGACAACCAAATCTTCAGTGACAGCCGAACCGAAGACTGCTACAGCGTTTTTCACGGGAGAAACGTCGTCACCAGCAGAGTCTGATGACACATTAAATCGCGCATTCTTAGGGTTAGGAAGATCGGAAGAACCGCAACCTCAAGTACAACAGGCATCGTCATCTCAGAGCTATTCAAAGATGCCCATGAGCGCAAAGTCAGCGGAAGAACATCTGAATCTGCTTGCTTCCTTTGTCGCCGCATACGGAAATTGTGTTCAGGGGAAGATTAATGATCCGGCTCTATGGGACGAAGACTACGATCAGGTCGACCCTGATGATCTTGAGGAAATGGATCTTAAATGGCAACTGGCCATGGTAACCCAGAGGGTTAAGAGATTCATTAAGAGAACTGGAAGGAATCTACAGATGAATAACAAGGGGATAGGGTTTGATAAGTCCAAGGTAAAATGCTACAACTGTCAAGGACTGGGACACTTCACCAGGGAGTGTCAGAGACCGAAGGTGGAGACATACCAAGGGCAGAGTCAGCATCAGGGACAGTTCCAAAATCAGTCCCAACAACGATACCTTCCAAGTTCAACATCTGGTCAAGCCAATCTAGCGGGTCTACTATCCAATGTCACTTCAGACAGACAGCTAGATGGTACCTATGACTGGAGTTCACATCCTGAGTCCAATGCTAGAGCCTTCATGGCTGAAGTCACAGAAACTGGATGTGATGGGGACGAGCAGACCACACGGGACAGCAGTCCGATGTGGGTAGAGAAAGCGAATGATCAGACAGTGCTGGAGTTTGCTGCTCAGATGGCCAACGTGGAATCTGATAACTCAAAGGTTAGTCTGACTTATTCTCTCTTTCGTGAATTATGTGCTTTATGTGTTAATTCTAACGATAGGTTAAATCTAGTCTTAGACTCGCATAAAACCATAACTGCTCAAAATGAAAATTTAAAAATTGAAAATGCTAGCCTAAATGATATCAAGCAAGATCTAAAAGAAAAGCTTAAGGCTGATGCTCAAGACGTAGTAGTTCTAAAAGACAAACTCAGTGAGCAGTGTGTTAGGATAGAGCTAATGTATGAGCACGTAGAAGCCTTGACAAAAAGTCTTAAGGACAAGGACATAGAGCTAGTAGAAACAAAAGTAAAGGTAGCAGAGGCAAATAGCAAGTTGGAGAAGTTTAGGAATTCGAGCCTAAATCTAGGGAAAGTCTTAGATGCCCAAAGACAGTCTAAGAAGCCCGTAGGTCTAGGATTTCATGAAATTCCTCCACCTTTCAATGCAAACTATGTGCCTCAGCCTCAGGAGAACACTGACAAATCAGTAGACTTAGAGGACCTACCTACACAGACACCAGAGCCTATAGTAGAGAATACACCTAAGGTGGCTGACTCAACCGTCAAGGTCAAGAAAGTCAAATTTGTGTCTTCCTCCAGTGAAACACCTGCAGGAAAACAGAAAATTTCTTGGGCTGATCAGGTCGATGAGCCAGACACCATAGATGTACCAAAGGAAGTAGACACTACTGAGACACCTAGATCTAAGGGAACACACAAAAAGTCCATAGATAAGATGTCTTGCTTCAGATGTCACGAGAAGGGGCATGTTGCTTCTCACTGTCCACTTAGGAAAGCCGATGTTACACCTAAGTCAGTGAACCCAACACCTGTTAAGCCCTCAACCAGTGTGGCAAGCAGCAGTAGTTCTCAACCTACCGAGAAAACTGTGCAGGCCGCACCCAAACAAGTTGTGAAAAACACACCGGTTAAGGTTGGACCAAAGGAAGTGATTAGGACAAATTCACCGAATCGTGTCAATACTAAATCTAGGTCAGCACCACAGCAAGTCTATAGGAGCACAACACCTAGCAGGTCACATACTCCAGTTAGGTCTCATACTCCAGTTAGACAATATGCACCGGTAAGAGCTCAGGGATCACAGTCCGAAATGCCATATAATAGGAATTATTCTAGAGCTCCACAACAAATGCCTACTCCAAGGCAAAGAGTGAACTTAAATCACTCGGCACCACAACAGAACCCAGTTCAAACGCCCAAGTCACCTGAAAGGCGAGATGGGTACTTGAAAGAGTTCACGTATGTGGACGAGAATGGTATTACCAAGTCAGTCATGGCTTGGGTTCCCCGTGATAACTAACCTCTTTTCTTTCATGTACAGGAGATAACTACAGGTCCAAACAACAAGTGGTTCGTCGACAGTGGTTGCTCCAGGCACATGACGGGGGAAAGAAGTCTACTCACAGACTTCAAGGGGGGGAATCGGGGATTCGTATCATTCACTGGTAACAAAGGTGGAAATATCACGGGTACCGGAGTGGTCACTAATGAGACAATCAAGTTGGACCAAGTTTATCACGTTGATAAACTGGTTCACAATCTCATTAGTGTATCTCAAATCTGTGATAAGAAGAACTCGGTGTTATTTACTGACACTGAGGCGTTAGTGCTAAAGCCGGGATTCAAAATTTTGGAAGAATGGGTGTTGATGCGGGCGCCAAGGAAAAACGACTTGTACATGCTGGATATGAACAAGCCGGAGACATCGATGTGGCCAATTTGTCTATTATCCAAAGCTTCGGAGACGGAATCCGTACTGTGGCACAGACGCATGGCTCACTTGCACCTAAGAAAGATCAACTACATAACGAAGAATAGATTGGTGCAGGGGGTGCCTCAGAAGAGCTTTCAGTTCGAGGACAAGTGTCTACCGTGCATGAAGGGCAAACAGCATAAGAAGACACACAAGTCCAAGAAGCAGAACTCCATAACCTCAACATTCGATTTGTTGCACATGGACTTTTTCGGCCCAATCAACAAAAGGAGTATCGGAGGTAGTTGGTACTGCTTAGTTATCACTGATGATTACTCACGGTTTTCTTGGGTTTTCTTTTTAGGTACGAAGGACAAGACGACTTACAAGCTTATCGGGTTCTTAGACCAAGTGGAGAACTCCTACGGAACAAGGGTTAAAAATATTCGTAGTGATAATGGGACTGAATTCAAAAACACTGTAATTGGTGTATATTGCCTATCAAAGGGCATAGTGCATCAATTCAGTGCACCATATGAACCTCAACAGAATGGGGTGGCCGAACGTAAAAATAGAACATTGATTGAGGCTGCAAGGACTATGCTTTCGGATTCAAAGCTTCCTACCATGTTTTGGGGGGAGGCAGTGAATACCGCGTGCCATATTTTAAATCGAGTCCTTACAGTCAAATCTTTGAACAAAACATGCTATGAAATTTTGAATAAACGGCCACCTAACTTAACTGGATTCGAACCGTTTGGGGTACCATGCACTGTTTTACGAACAAAACATCAACCGAAGTTTGGTGAAAAGGCTGACGAAGGATACTTCCTAGGTTATGTGCCAAACTCACCAAACAAACGGGTGTTTAACAAAACAAATGGTACTGTGGAGATTGTGTATAACATTGAAGTCACAAGTTATACACATGAACCCCAAACTGGTCCGGAATGGATATTTGACTATGATAAGTTATTTGAGTCATTTAACATTCCTTTGGATGATAATGCAGGTACAATCGAAAAGGACATGGCGACGTTGCATCTGAACGACGATGGCCATAACTTTCCAAGGACCACGTTCGAATCTACATCCGAGCCTACTGCGACTGTAGAAAGATCTCCAGAAGTTGCTGATCAAGAAGCACCTACTACTGAGAATCAGACTTAAGCATCAAGTTCCAACTCTGAGGAAAACGTCCGTGAGGAGGAAAATGTAGAAGCTGAGCCTGTTCCCCCATTAGGTGAAATAGGATCTGACTTAGGAGATAATCTAAGGGTTGATGAGATAGAGACCTCTAGGATTAACAAGAACCATCCATTAGAAAGCATCATAGGAAATCCTAAAGAGGGTGTGAGGACTCGGAGTAGTGTAAATAACAACACTGTGTTGTTGTCGATGATAAACGACTCAGAGGCATATCACACATGTCTTTATTCTTGTTTCATATCGCAAGTAGAGCCTAAAAATGTGCAAATGGCACTTAAGGATAACTCCTGGGTTGAAGCGATGCAGGAAGAACTTTCGCAATTTAGGAAACTAGAAGTGTGGGAGTTAGTTCCATTACCTCGAGGGGAGATTGCCATAGGAACCAAATGGGTTTTTAAGTGCAAAAGGGACGATCGGGGTATAGTCACGCGCAACAAGGCGAGGTTAGTTGTAAAGGGTTTCAACCAAGAGGAGGGAATCGATTACAACGAGGTTTTTGCACCAGTAGCAAGGCTGGAAGCCATTAGGTTGTTTCTAGCCTTTGCCTCCTTCAAGGGCTTTAAGGTATATCAATTAGATGTTAAGAGTGCTTTCCTGTATGGGAAAGTAAAGGAGTTGGTGTATGTAGAACAACCGCCCGGATTTACAGATCCAAAATATCCTGATAGAGTATATCGCTTAGATAAGGCTCTATACAGATTACATCAGGCACCTAGGGCGTGGTATGAGACTCTATCCAATCATCTTTTAGAAAACGGCTTTGAAAGGGGTAGGATAGATAGTACTCTGTTTGTTAAGAGGAAAAGAGATCACTTTATCTTGGTACAAGTGTACGTCGATGATATTATCTTTGGATCATCAGACGAACAGATGTGCAAAGATTTCGAGAAGGTGATGAAGTCTAAGTTCGAGATGAGTGCTATGGGAGAGTTAAATTTCTTTTTGGGGTTACAAGTTGACCAGAAGAAGGAAGGAATGTTTATCCATCAGACTAAGTATGTCTATGACATATTAGAGCGTTTCGGGATGGAAGGAACAAAGTTGACTGCCCACTTCAGCACGCCGATTCAAGTGAATCACAATCTCGGGCCGGGTACTGAAAGTGATACCGATGTGGATCCGACTTTATATCGGGCCATGATTGGATCACTTATGTATTTAATTGCTTCAAGATCTGACATTATGTTTGCTGTGTGTATTTGTGCTAGGTTTCAAGCGAATCCGAAGGAGATGCATATGAAAGCTGTGAAGCGGATTCTACGATACCTCAAGTCGAAACCAAAGCTGGGACTTTGGTATCACGCGGAGGGAGATCTAGAGTTGGAGGCGTTCACAGATTCTGACTACGGAGGATGCAGCTTGACGCGTAAATCAACAACTGGAGGTTGTCAGTTCCTAGGAGGGAGATTGGTGTCCTGGCAATGCAAGAAACAAACGTCAGTAGCCGTGTCAACGTGCGAGGCCGAGTATGTTGCTGCTGGTAGTTGCTGCTCACAGGTTCTGTGGATACAACAACAATTGCGGGACTACGGTTTGGCTTACACTCAAACTCCAATTAGGATAGACAATCAATCTACAATTGCAATAACTAATAATCCAGTTAAACACAACAAAACAAAGCACATAGACATAAGGCATCATTTTATTCGTGATTGTGCTGAAAAGAACTTAATCAAACTGGTAAAAGTGGCGACAGAAGATAATAATGCAGATTTATTTACCAAAGCGTTTGATAAGTCACGGTTTGAGTATTTAATTCAACTGAATGGAATGCGCAACCCAGAGTAAATTGGCCTTAGTAGTAATAGTTTATTTTCTTTTAGAGTCGTAGTAATTCTTTCTTTACAGTAGTCTGCTAATTTATGAAAGTTTCTATTTTTAGTAAGTTTCTATTTTTAGTAAGTTTCTATTTTTGGTAAGTTTATTAGGTTAGCTTATTTTATTGCTTTTTCTTATGAAAAACAAAAGAAAAAAGAGAGAAAATCATAAAAAAAAATACAAAAAATCTAAAAGCTCAGGGGGAGACAAGTTGTAGGGATCATGAAGACCTGCGTAGAGATGAACATGACGAAGGCAATGATCCCGATGCACATAAGGAGAATGAGCCTGTAGATTTTCCTGCAGCTCAGGCTACACAAGTTCAGGGGGAGCCCAGTCAAGTTGAAGGAGAAATGGGAGAAGCGAGTTCATCAAAACAGCCTACAGATTTTGAAATCAGTGAGATAATCGACGTCCTTATGGATCTCGATGAGGATCCTATGGATGTAGGTTTTGATTATGACGATGAAGAGCTGGAAGAAGGCGAGTTTGTGCCAGAGGAGATAGTAGACTGGCAGTCGGATGACGAAGTAGTTGCTGATGAGGATGATGAAGCCGACGAGATAGTCGTACAGCAGAATCCTATCACGGATACTTACATGATAGATGGGAATAATATTGTCAACATTGATGTAGTGAATGCTGCATTGAATGCTCAGCCATCAACAGAAGAACCTAGAGAGCTATCAAATGAAGAAAAACGAAAATTATGGTTCAGAGCTGAAAAGAAGGAGTTAGAGATCAAAAAGACAATGAAAGTGTCGGGTACTGGGAAGCTGTCTGAGCGCATATTAAGCTGGTTCTTTGATATAAAACTGCAGCTATTTGTAATTAAGAGGAAAGATGGGCTTCAGTACCTGAGGCGAACTTTAAAAGCGTTCAACTCCCTGCCAAAGATCGAAATCACTGCGCTAGCATGGAAAGATCTGATAAACATTGGCAATGATCCCTACGCGAACGTAATTGAAAGAATCATAAGAAAGGAGGGGAGATCAAGGAAGTTCGAGCGATTAACTCCAAGGGTCGGGAGAAGAGTAGAGGATCTGTCACGTATCGATCCTCTAACTGGACGACCTTGGATGAGGATTCACTATAAGCCAGCCAGATGTCTTCGGAAGGTGCCTCTCAAGCCGATGCCACAGAATGTTTTGAAGAATCTACATTGGTGGTACGCTGACACTGAGACTGGGGAAGCGGTCATGGAAGATTTTGAAGAAAAAGTTATTCTTAGAGTCTACGACCCGCTTCATCTGGTAAACCTCTCTAAAGATGATCTTCATATTTTGTATGCTTGTAAGATTTCCAGTGACGCACATATGGACAGTGAAGCTAGTAAGTATGAAAATGTAGTCAAGGTATGTGTCGAAAAAGGTTTGTATGCTGGTAGTATTTTGAATCAATAAATAAACAAATTTCTTAAGTCAAATGTGTGAATTATTAGAAGCTATCGTCAAGGGGGAGTCTGTTGGTACATCCTGTGTGACGATAGCAGTCTAAGTGATCCTACATTGTGATTTTAACAAGTGTGTGTTATATATGTTTATATATATGGTTGATATTTATTAGTGTTTGTATGTTTGAACTTGATGTAACGTATTACAAGAAGTTCAAACATAAAGTACAAAGATAAAATCAATCATAAGTAATAACATAAGTTTCAAGACTTAGTTGTTTATGTAAAAGGCTAGATTCGAATCATACAAGGCTTGGGATTCGAATCTGTGATAGATTCGAATGTAGCCTAGATTCGAAGTGCCCAGATTCGAGAGTGTCTTTGTGGACAGACTCGAATGGGCCTTGGGCCAGATTCGAGTTTGGCCCACATCAGACTCGAATCAGGGTCTATAATTAGGGATAGACTCGAGATATTATCAGACTTTTGGCAGAATTCGTGAGGAATTAAGCTTAAAGCGATCTCGAGTTTATCAGCTTGGTGAGTGTTCTTTCGGAGAGAATCAGTTCGTAGGATCGTTCGTGTGTCGTTCGTTCAGCCTTCTGATAGTCTCCGTGTTTCGTAGTTGAGAGTTGATTCCGTCTAACCGTTAACGAGGATTCCGCACTCGTTGACGGATCCGCGTCTAGATAGATCTCGTAGTGGTAGACCTTGCAACTTCCTTTAGTTGGGAACAATTCAAGTTGTTGTTTAGTAGGCAATATGGTGAGCCTGATATCGTACCTCATGTTGATCATGAAGAAAGAGCTATCGGAAAGATTGCAAATTCTGGAGGAGATGAACTAAATGGACCGTATTTGATGTCAAGAACAAATAAACGTGATAGATGTAAAAGATGTCGACATTATAACCAATTTGGACATAAGGATAATAAATGTCCAAGGAAGGCCGATGCTTGTTATAATTGTGGAAAGTGGGACATTTTAGTAGAACTTGCAGATTTCGACCAATTATTTATATCTACTTCTTTTGCTCAACAAATGTTGATGCTTTGGTCTAAGTTGTGCATTGTGATTGATATTGAAACTGCTAAGTAACAAATAGTTAAAATCAATCATGTGTATCCTGATTGTACTCTAGTAATTGAAGAGGTAGTTTTCAATCTTGACTTGATTCCAATAGAGATCGGTGATTTGATATGATAATTGGAATGAACTGGTTGCGTATATGTGATGAGACCCATGTAGTTTGCAATAAAGGAATAATAAAGATAACTACGCCGGAAGGGCGGGAGATTTTTATATACGGGGATAGGAGAAGTGGGGATCAATGTCTATTGATGATTGTTAGGTCCCGAAAGCTGATTGCTTAGGGCTGTAAGTCTTGTTTGGTATATGCTAATGATGCCAAGACTGAAGAGAAAACTGTGGCCGATGCACCTGTTGTCCCAAATTTTTCCATATGTGTTCCTGGAAGACTTGTCTGGTGTGCCACCTGAAAGACAAGTGAAATTCTGTGTTGACTTGATCCCTGGAGCTTCTCCAATTGCTTGTTCTTCGTACCGTCTTGCATCTACCAAAATGTAAGAAATGATGAAGCAACCTCAAGAGTTGTCGGATAAGGGCTTCGTTAGAATGAGTTCTTTGCCATGGGAAGCCCGATATTGTTTATGAAACAAAAAGGTGTCACAATGAGAATGTGCATAGATTAATGTGACTTGAACAACTGATTATAACGAATAAGTATCCGTTGTCGGGAATTGATGATTATTCGATCAGCTGCATGGGTTTGGTTTTTAATCAATGATTGATTTATGTTCGGAGCATCACTAGTTGAAAATCCGAAAGGAGGACATACTGAAAAACGACTTTCAGGACTAGTTATGAGCACTACGAGTAAAGCTTACCGACAACTGATAGAAGATCAGAATGAATGGACTATAATACACATTGGAATATATCAAGAGATCATGTATTTTGGATTTATGTACCAACTGAAAAGATCAATTGCTTTGATGGAATTATCGTATAACCCTAGTTATCATGTTAAAATCAAGAAAACACCGTGCAAAGTTTTGTAAGGGAGGAAATGTAGAACCCCTACATGTTGGAAAGAAATTGAAAGGACTCTGATTGCTGAGTCTGTGATATGAAAGAAGAGTTATAATGATGAGACACCTAAACCAATCAACTTTGAGGTAAACGATGGAGCATATTTGTTAGTATCACCAATGAGGTGTGTTACTTGTTTGAAAAAGGGACAAGCTAGCGCTGAGGTGTGTTGGCTCATTTAGAATAACAGAAAAGTTAGGAATCAGTTGTCTCATTTTGAATTGCCTAAGGGAATATCGAAATAACACATGGTGTTTCATGTGGAAAGCTTTATGAAATCTTCACAACTGGTAGTAAAGATTGGGCTGATTATACCGAATAAGAATTCAAGAAATATTATGTTGAAAAGTCGGAATGTATATTGGATACTAAAGTAAAGAAATTAAGGAGCAAAGAAATAGAGATGGTGCTTGTGCGTTGGAAGCATCATAAAGGAGCAAATCACACTTGGGAAACAAAGTCGGAGATGTTAAAGAAATATCTGAAACTGTTTGAAGACAAATAACTTCGAGGACGAAGTTTGAGCGTGGTGGAGCCCATGCTGTAACATCCTCAGATTTAAATTATTATATTTGAAGTTATTAGTTTAAATATGTAATTTAAAGTTGGATTATGAAAGTTGGTTGCTTTATTTAGAAATTGAGAAATTTCAATTTATTTAAGTAAATATAATTATTAATAAGTATTTGTGAGGATAAAATAAAGATTTAATCCTTATTTAATGGAATTTAAGAATTTGGTTGCTATTTTAAGGAATTAAGAAATTTTAGAATTCGAAGTATAATTTATTTAGAATGATGATTATAAATTATAATGATGATGAAATAGAGATGGGAATCTTTATTTAATGAAAGATAGATAAGTTGAGGGGTTATAGGTGTTAATAGCCAAAAGTTGGAAATAAAAGACTTCACAGTCTTTCATTTCAACAAATTACTTCTCTCACTAACTCTCAAGTCTCTCTCTACTTCTCTCTCTAGAAGAACGGTTCTTTCATCTTCAAAGAAAAAACTCAAATTTGTGGAAATTAGAGGTCGAAAATCTGGAATCAAGACCATAGAACGGAACTACCTACGCTGCAACAAGCAAATTAAGGTAAAATTTACTGAAACTCTTCGAAATTTGAGGTTTTGGGTTCGGTTTCTATGTAAACCAAATCAGGGATTTTAGGTTCAAAAATGTTTATGCATGTAAGAAATTTTGATGGGTTTGTGTAAATCTAGTATTGTATAAGTTGTGTACAAAATTTCGGGTTCAAGTTCAAGTTATAAATATGATTTTGGAAAAATTTGCAAAAGTGTGTTCTGTGCGTTTACATGGTACTGAGATAAGTTTACATTACTGAAACTTGGTACTGAAACTATATATATATATATATATATACCGAGACAATTGGAGGTACCGAAACCTTAAGGTTTCGGTACATGATACTGAAACTCTCATAGTACAGAAACCCACACTACTGAAACCTTTATGTACCGAAACCATCACATGTACCGAAACACTCTAAAGGTTTCGGTATAATGAAACCTACCGAGACCACAAAGGTTTCGGTACATACTACTGAAACGTTTTAGTGAAACCTTTGATGGTGAAACTTTTTAGTGAAACCTTTGATGGTGAAACTTTTTAGTGAAACCTTGATGGTGAAACTTTTTAGTGAAACCTTTGATGGTGAAACATTTTAGTGAAACCTTTGATAGTGAAACTTTTTAGTGATACCTTGATGGTGAAACTTTTTTAGTGAAACCTCTAATCATGAAACTTGTTAGTGAAACCTTGATGGTGAAACTTTCTAGTGAAACCTTTGATAGTGAAACCTTGATGGTGAAACCATGATGGTGAAACTTTTTAGTGAAACCTTTGATGGTGAAACTTTTTAATGAAACCTTGATGGTGAAACTGTTTAGTGAAACCTTTGATGGTGAAACTATCACAACATGTACTGAAACCCACCCCAATATACCGAAACTATAAATGGTGATTACCGAAACCTTTGAAAGTTTCGGTATTCCCCTTTATATTTTCATTGAAAAAGAGACAATAATATATATATATATATATATATATATATATATATATATATATATATATATATATATATATATATATATATATATATATATATATATATATATATATATATATATATATGTGTGTGTGTGTGTGTGTGTATATATATATATATCTCGGTTGGGGTTTGATTTTTGAAAATAAAATAGAAACGGTCGGACCTTCTTAAATTCAGTAATATATAATTATAAATTCTGGACATTTTGGCAATCTCAGAAATTGGAGATTAAAGAATAAATTTTCAATCACAATTCCGAAGGATTTACATGGTAATTTGTGAAACTTGATGGGACTCATTATTAAATAAGTTATTGAAGGGATTAATTGGGAATAATAAAATCATCAAGTAAGATAATTTAAATATGACTTTCGGATAACGGTTAAGACTGTTGTAACACTTTAATATTGTTAAATCATGATGGAAATTGTTACCGAACATATGTATGATATGTTTTATTTATGAAAATGTAACAGGTCCCTTGTGGTGTTGTTTAACCCACAGTGGGGTACTTTGTGAGTCCGGTTGAAAGCCCGAGGAGAAATAAATTTTGATTAAAGTTTAATAACGCACCCACTGTGGTACATATGATTTCGCATGTTTATATCTGCTTTATGTTAGCTATTGCCTGCTGAGACATGTTGCTTCATTATCGTTTGGAACTCTACTAACTTGCGTAGATTTAGATGCACATTCATAGTTGTTGCATGTCCGTTCTTTTGTTGTGCGTCTAACGATGGACCGGCGGGTCGCATCTGTTACTCCGATGTTACTGCGCTATATGACCTGGAGCTGATACCTCTGAGGTTCTGGTAGGCAGTAAGTCATCCCCGATGTTATGTCTGTCTCATATGGTTGGGTTATATACCGAGCTTTGGGCTCGTAGGAGCGACGGCTCATGTGTGTCGTACTTTGTGTACGTGGAGAGTGCACGACGTGTGTCGTCGGTGTACTCTTGTGGGCTTCATAAGGATTTATAAAATGCGTAAATCTGTGTATTCACTAAGCATTCGCTTACCCCTCAGTTGTTGCATTTTTACAGGAAAAGGAAAATCTGCCGCTGGACCTTCTAGTTGGGTCGTTTGTGAAGTCTTGAAGATATCTACTACTCAATCGGTAAATGTGCTATGGGACAATGTTGTAATATATTCTGGATGTTGTAATGATGAATTGAGTATGTAGACTTAGAATTGGAACCTTGTAGCACCATAGGGTGTTTAAAACAGTTGTAATATTTTTTTATGCTTCCGCACTGTAATTTAAGCTTTCAGATCATTATGTAAATTATGTTTGGTGATTAATCCTGGGTGTTATGTAATTGTGGTTAAATGTGGCAAGGGTGTCACATGAACATATTGTTATAATTGTCATGATACCTATGATTGTTGAGCCGATCTTTCCTTCTTCTAGCTTCTATTCTTTGAAAGGTCATTGATTGTTAAGCTTAACACCAACATTATTGCTCAGTGTTAGGTTATTGTTAGGCTTATGATGTGCTGATTTACATGATGAAAGCACAGAGGGTAGCTAGAGCTGAGCATTCTGATGATACCCATACAGCAATTACTGGTAGCTAGCCCAGTATGTGGCTGATCCCCACTAATGATGCGTGTGTATGGTGTTATCATTATCCGAGCATTCCTTATGAATTTGTCTAAAAGTCTCAAGAGCAACAACAGTTTTATAACTGGGAGCTGAGCAAAGACGCTCATCAAAGAGCATTTAATTGGCCAATGTCCCTTCGAGATTTAAGCTGTGCATGAGCCTAGTGCAATGCATGAGCAATAGAGCTGAGCTGTGCATGAGCCGAGTGCAGTGCATGAGCTTTTCGCGTTCATAATTGCATGTTAAATGTGAAATTCTACATTCTCACTAAGCAAATAAGCTTACCCCATTGTTGCATTATTTTTCAGGTAAAGGCAAAGGATTGGCTGGACCTAGTTCATAGGTCTCTGAAAGAGCTTGAAGTGCTTTAGAACGTGTTCCAACACCTTGGTATTGTCAGATGATAGAGCTTTGGGGTTCGGGGCTAGTTTATATTTTGTGCTTTGACGTAATAGTCTAAAAGTCTGTACCCTATCACTTAAATTTGTTTCTGATTGTAATTAACTTTAATTCCGTACTGTTAATTGTTATCTTAGTTTCCTGATTGATATTGCATTGCTACTGGGGCCTAGATTAAAGACCTTTGAGAAATCTTGGGTTTTACGTCATATTTAGGACTAAGAACTCTAGTGTTAAGAGCATTGATGAAAAAGAGATTTTAATTGTTTCCCGCAACTCTAACATGTACACCATAGACGTAGCTAAGCTTATGGTTAAGGATAGCATCTACCATTATCAAAAGTCTCGTCAAAAGACTCTTGGTTATGGCACCGAAGGTTATCCCATCTGAACTTCGAGAATATAAACAAGCTAGCTTTGAAACAACTGGTTAAGGGACTCCCAGAACTTCGCTATGAAAAGGATCATGTGTGTGGAGCATGTGAGAAAGGGAAGATGAAAAGATCATCTCACAAACCAAAACCCGAATCATCTTCAAAAAGAGTGTTGGAGTTACTTCATATGGACTTATGTGGTCCCATGCGCACGCAAAGCATAAACAGGAAGCGTTATGTGTTGGTTATCATAGACGACTATTCACGATATACCTGGGTTAATTTCTTGCGATCCAAGGATGAAACAACTCAAGAAATCATTGATTTTATTAAGAGTGTCGAAACCCTACACCAGCTATCTATACAATTAATCCGATCTGACAACGACACGGAATTCAAGAACTCGGTAGTTGAGAGCTTTGTTGGGAAATATTCTAAGTATGTCAAGTTGTTAGTTAGATTTCTCAGACTGTTAGTAGTATTTATGTGTAGTTACAAAGTCCGAGCTGCTAGTTCAAAAGTTCAAGCTGCCAGAGTAAAAGTTCAAGCTGCTCAACAGATTAACAATAGAAAGTGCTGAAATTCAGGAAGTGATATATACTTCGAGATTTGAATATCTTCCTAGCATATCTACTACTGAAGAAATCAGAGTTCATCAAGGAAACAAATCAGAAGGCTATATATATAGATAGACTAGGTCTTTCAATTGTAAGTCTGTACGTGAAAGTTTTGTAATTTTGTACTTCAATTGTAATTGCTTTCTGAAAAAGTGTCTCAAGCCTCTAAGGTTGTAAAACCCTAAGAATAGTCTGTGTGTCTTCATCTAATCAAACAGATTAGAGGTGATTGTAATCAGTGATTTTGACAATATAAAGGATTTGATTTTAGTTATATTTATCTGTTATTTATTCAGAAAGTTTTCTTAAAACAATTAAGTGTTATTCCGCAAACTTCTTAATTGGACTTTGATTCAATACAAGGTTATTGGTTTACACTCTGATTTATTGAAACCAGTTAATCTTAGGTGATTTGGATCTTGACAAGTGGTATCAGAGACACAGGTTTTTGTTTGTTATTCTTTGTTTTCAAAGTAAGAAACTTTCTGTTAAACATTTATTTTTCTGCAATGGAGTTTGAAAATAGTAGTAGTGGATCTGGGCAAGGACTCAAAGTGCCTATGCTCAAACCCACTGAGTTCGAGATGTGGAAACTCAGGATTCAACAACACATTCAATTTATTGATTATGCCATATGGGAAGCTGTTGAAAATCCTCCTGCAGTTGATCCTGAACTAGATCCTGAGGGCAAACCTATAAAAACACCTCCAAAAACTGAAATTGAAAGAAAGGCTAGAATGAATGAAGTGAAAGCTCTAACTCTATTACAAATAGTCATTCTTAATGCTTATCAACATCAGTTTAAAAAGATCTATACTGCTCATTCTCTTTGGATTGCTTTAGAGAAAAGATTTGCTGGCAATGCTAGCACCAAAAGGAATCAAAAGGATCTTTTAAAACAGCAGTATGAAAACTTTTCTGGTGGCAAGAATGAAAACCTTACTCAAATCTTTGATAGGTTTAATAAGCTAATAGGTGCATTTGAGAGTGCTAAAGTCAGTCTGGATCCAGATGAAGTAAACAGAAAATTCCTCAGATCTCTTGGTGAAGAATGGACAGTCTATGCTGCCCAATGGAGAACCAAAGACACTCTAGATGAAATAGAGTTGGATGATCTTTACAACAGCCTGAGAGTGTTTGAATCTGAGATTGAAAATAAAAAGAAATCCTTTTCTTACAATCACAACACTGCTCTGCTGTCATCAGCATTAACTAATAAATCAAACTGTTGTGATACTTTTTCAGGTGTTGATGGTAACTCTTCTGAAGTTCATTATGAAGCTTTTGTTGCAAGTGATGGACTGTTTGCACTAAATGCTGAAGATTTAGAACAAATCCATCCAGATGATTTAGAAGAGATGGACTTAAAGTGGCAACATGCTACGTTGACTATGAGGGCCAAAAGATTTCTGAAAAGGACTGGCAGACCAAACTTTCAAGCCAGAACAGAAGGCAAGCCAGCATTTGATAAATCAAAGGTTGAGTGCTTTAAATGCCACAAGCTTGGCCACTTTGCTAGAGAGTGCAGATCCCAAGGTCAGCAGCCACCAAGACCTCAGCAAACCAATCAAACTTCATCCTCACAAGCTCTTGTCTCTTAAGAAGACAATGTCTTTGACTGGAGTGATCAGACGGAAGAAGAGTTTCAAAATCAAGCTCTTACGGCAGAAACATCCACTATCACTTCCACTGAACTACCATCTGAGGTAAATGCTAAACTCTGCTCTCAAACATGCAAAAATATGGTTAAAAAGTACAGAGATCATAATGAGAGCATGTGCAAAACTCTAGCCAAGATGGAAGAGATGAGATATGACTATAAGGATAATGAGATTCAGATGGGACATGATAGAACATATCATGAGTGGGAAAAAAAGGAACTGAATAAGAAAATAGAGACCCTAAATAAGAAACTTGATGAGGCTGAACAGAAAGTGTTAGAAGCTAACAAGAAAATAGAATCTATTAATATAGATTTAGGTAGCTTCAAGCTGGCCAATCAAAAGCTAGAACACCTAATGGAGGTCCAATTTAAAAATACGGTAAAATCTCAACTCAATACCAAGGAGGGTATAGGATACAAAGCTACTCCACCCCCATACAACAAAAAATACATTCATCCCATGAGTGAAGTTGCTGATAGGCTTGTGAATGAACCATTAGATGAGACAATGAAAATTGTAGATCCTATCCTTGAAGACAGGCCTGAATCTAAAGAAGAACAGATTCCAAATGAAGGCTGTGAGTGTAAAGAAGTTGAGAGAAACTCCAAAACAATGAGTGCACCTATAGAACCTCCTACTTCCAGTTTCATCAAAACCCCCAGTGAGAAAGGAAAAGAGAAGATGAGTGTATGCAATAATGCTCCACATGTTTCTGTACCTTCTAACTGTAACATTGCATCTTCCTCAAAAACTAATAAAAAGGGGTAAGACTGTTCCGATATGCACATGCCAAAAGCATGGTGTCCAAAAGTTTCCCACACAACAGCAGGTGAGGGGAAATCAAAGGAACAAGAACCAGTTATGGTCCCACAAAACTGGTTCTCCAATCAAAACAGTCAAAAGATGTTTCGATTATGGCAGGAAAAACCATTTGGCCAGGCATTGTTTATATAAACCATCTGTTACAAAACAGACTGTGGTTCAAAAACAGGCGATTGTTCACAACCCAAAATTTTCAAAGGCCAAAACACCTGTTACACCGGTTCCAAAGAAGACAGTTGACCACAGGTACTTAAAAGTCAACAAAAGACACCTACACACCAAAACAAGTTTTAGCCAAATCCAAAGCAAACACTAAAAAGGTATGGTGTGTTAAAGGCAAAAACACAGATCAAACTGCTGATGCAAGTGTTGAGACTGTTAAGTCAAAAGCTGGAACTGGTAGTGCAAATTCTGCAGCTGTTAGCACTAAAAACCAAGTTCGAACTGCTAAGTCTAAAACTAAAACTGGTAGTGGATCTTCTGAGACTGTTAATGAAAAGGTTGGAAAGAACACTTGGATACCTCATGTCATAACTAAATACTCTTCACAAAATCCACCAGTGGATCTCACTAAGTTTAAAAAGACACAAACAGTGTTTAGGTATGTCAATGCACAAGGACAACCAAAAACCAATTTAGTTTGGGTTTACTCCACTACTAACTAAGCTTTTTTTTTTTTGCAGGGCAACCACAGGACCCACCATAAGACAAGATGGCATATGGACAGTGGATGCTCTAGGCACATGACAGGCAATTCTGAATGCTTGTCAAACTTCAAAAGCTTTGAAGGAGGGTTTGTTGCATTTGGAGGCAATTCCAAGGGAGGTAAGGTAACACGTAAGGGTACTGTCAAAGCAGGCAATATGATGTTCAATGATGTTTTGTATGTTGAACAGCTGAGTACAATTTACTAAGTGTGTCTCAAATCTGTGATAAACAAAATATTGTTTTGTTCACAGACTTTGAGTGCATTGTCCTTTCAAAAGATTTTAAAATACCTGAAAATCTTGTTTTACTTAGAACACCAAGAAAGGACATTGTCCTTTCACATGAACTTCAAATCTATAAATGTTTTAGTCAAAAGAATTTGGTAAGAGGTTTACCACAAAAGGAGTTCATACGTGATGATCATTGTGTAGCAAGTCTCAAAGGCAAGCAACACAAAACTTCTCATAAGGCCAAAGAAGTAAATTCAATCTCATCTGCTCTTCATCTTATTCATATGGATCTTTTTGGTTCAACATCTATTTTGAGTTTGGATAAAAGAGCTTACTGTTTAGTCATTGTTGATGATTTCACCAGGTTCACACGAGTTTACTTTCTTAGGACTAAGGATGAAACTGCTGAGCTAGTCAAATCCTTTATTCTTAAGATTGAAAACCAATCAAATTTAAAAGTTAAGGTGATCAGGTCAGACAATGGAACTGAGTTTAAAAATCATATCCTAAACAGTTTCTGTGAGTCTAAAGGCATTGCAAGGCAATATAGTGCACCTAGAACACCACAACAAAATGGTGTAGCTAAATGGAAGAATAGAACCTTAATAGAGGCTGCTAGAACTATGCTAGCTGATTCCAAACTGCCAATGACCTTCTGGGCAGAGGCAGTAAATACAGCCTGTTATGTTCTAAATAGGGTTCACATTGTTCAGTCACAAGGGAAAACTCCATATGAGTTATTCCATCACAGGATTCCCTTAGTAGCCTTTCTAAAACCTTTTGGTTGTTCATTCACTATTCTTCATACTAAAACTCACTTAGGAAAGTTTGAAAGTAAGGTTGAAGAAGGTTTCTTTGTAGGTTACTCTATTCAAAGCAAAGCCTATAGAGTGTACAACAGTGTATCTAAATCCATTGAAGAAAGTGCCAATGTTGAGTTTAATGAACATACAGCAAATATCAAAGGCACCGGTCCTGATTGGTTGTTTGATTTAGATTCACTAACAAATTCTCTGAGCTTTGTTGAGTATACTGCAGGAACTGCTGAAAACAGTGTTGGAACTGTCAACCCAAATTCTCATGCTGGCAACACAAATATTCAAGCTGTTGGCACAAAGTTTCCAACAATTGCAGATCATGCTACATGGGATGAGTATACTGTAATTCCACTTCTATCTTGTGACCCACCAGGGGTCCTGTTTAATCAACAAGACACAAATACAGAGTGTGAAGTGCCAATCCCAAGCCCTGAAGTAACAGCTCCATCCAATAGGGAAACAGTCTCATCTTCTGATCAAACTATTACTGGAGTAGAATCCTCAAGTGATGCTGAAGGTGATGATACAAATCTGGGAACATCATTTCAGACAGAAAAAGAACCCACACTCAGGGTTCACAAGTATCATCCTCTCAACCAGATAATGGGAGACCCACGCACTCCTGTGCAGACAAGGACAATTATTCATAAGATTGTGTGCGGGACTAGATATTTTTGAAAAGCCAAAACCTTTAAAGTCCCAGTTTAGTTCGATTGCAACTACCAGTTGCAAAAATATCTTTCACAATTTTTTTTTCATCTTCTCTCTGAGCGATTTACACACAGTCATTCCAAACCCTAAAATCACCGTCTTAATTTCCAATGGAGTTTGTCAAACAACACAACTGCCTACCCTACTCCCTCAAACATTCTGAACTGCAACCATTCCATGACATGATGGACTTTCTTCGTGGTTCCCATATCCATCATGCTCTCACTATTAATCCCACCATATATGTCGCCCATATAGAGCAGTTCTGGAAATCAGCCACTGTTAATACCTCTAATGGAGTCACCTCTTTTGTATCAAATATTGATGGAAATTCTATTACCATCACCGAGGAGTCTCTACGCCAACATCTGCATCTTCAAGATGCCACAGGTTAACTGATCTATCCCTTACTGCTTTACATGAAGGACTTTTTGCTATTGGGTATAGGGGCCCTACTGAGTCTTTTACTTTCTTTAAAGCACATTTTGCCCCTAAATGGAAATATCTGGTGCATGTTATTCAGCAATGTATAAGCCCTAAAAGAACTGGTTGGTCTGAGTTTTCCTCAAATATTGCCACTGCCTTGGTGTGCTTATCAACAGGCCACCAGTTCAATTTTTCAAATATGATTTTTCAGGGGATGTTAAGGCATCATGCCCTAAAGAATGGGACATTTTTGATGTATCCACGGTTTTTGGCAGAAATAATTGCAAAATCTTGCAATAATTTTAAAGTTCATAAAAGGATACATGTTTCTCATAGGCACTCTTTACCTTCTATTAAAAGGCTTATGAAACCAAGTGCCAATTTTCTCAATGTGGATGTCCCATTGCCTTCTGCAATGTTCGACATCAATCCAAGAAACATAGGAGAGGGTCCTGAGCAGGCTCAGCCATCCATTACTGCTTCACCCCCAAGACCCCAACCCACTCCTCATGATACAAACACTTCCTCTGCTCCTTCTATTATACATACCTCCCCCCCCCCCCCCCCTCACTGCAAATGTATAATAGACAAAGGGTTGTAGGAGCTCATTCCTCCTCAGTCCAACTACCAGAGCCAAATAGCCCTGTGCAGGGGGACACTCCTGCATAGAGTATCGAAAGGGAACCCATTGAGGACACTCCCATCCTCAATTTGGAGGTGGACATCCCATCAGAGGATGTTCATATGGGTTTTGTGGCTGATACTACTGTTGTCTCTACACAAGAGGCACAGGACAGTATCAACATATCTAAGACCACTCCCATGGCAACACAGGGTGTGCAAGCACCTTCTTGAAGTCCCTAGTATCAAGAACAAAGGGGCCCATGTTTCTACTTCTGGAATTCATGCCAGTGATAGATCTCAAATACCACTAACATTTGAAGATCTTGAGGCTAGTCTGCAACTAATGGATTTAACGGATCAACAGCTGAAACCTGTTGTAGCTATTTTGGAACATTACAAGTCCATTATTGCTTCAAAGGGAGCTCAAATCACAGCTTTGCAACATTTAACAGCAGCCCAACAACAAAGACTGGATCAGTTTCACCTTGGGTTCACACTTTGTGGTAACAAGATCATACAGCTTGAGAAGTTAGTTCGAACCCTGCTTGCTAAGGTTTTTGGTCCCCCTGGCCAAACCAATGCATCCAAAAAGGGGGAGAATCAGGAGATCCCTCATCCAGTCCAAACAGCATCAACTTCTCCACCAACAGCTTCAGTTTCTATGCTAACAGTCCCAACAGCTTCTCAAGCTGTTAGTCTAGAAACTCAAGCTGCTCCCACCAGGACAAGTGGAGTTGTCACCCGAGAAGGTCCTCAAGCTCCTATCACAGCAGTCCAACCCACAGCATCAACTTCCAAAGATAAGGGCAAGGGTATTCTGATTGAGTCTCCAAAGATCAAATTCACTTCTAAAGAAGCCCAAGTTGCCCATGATGCTGAACTGGCAAGGAAATTAGAAGAAGAACAAGATGAGATCTTAGACCAGCAAACCCATGAACCAATGAGAGATGATGAAACGTTAGGTGATTATCTAAGAGGGTTTGTGGTCAAGGAAAATCAAAAGAAGAGGAAAAGGCCAACAAGGCCTTCAAAGGCAGAACATAGAAGATTTTTGATAAATTTCTCTGCTACAGCTGGATTATCAAAAGTAATTGCTCAGTCATGGTCAACTGAAAAGCTTCAGGCTTTATATGACAAAGAAAAGGAGAAAGAAAACGCATCCACAGCCTCCCAACAAGTCCAAGGTCCACAAGAACCAGTTCAAACTATTGCTAATGATCCTCCTTCTGAAGCCATTCAACAAGCAAAGTTTGATCAGGTTAAGAGAGTGTTGTTTGAACAACAGTTGCAAAAGGTGATGGAAATTGAAAAGGTCATGGATCAGTATGACTTCTATAAACCTCCTATTACTTACTGGTATGCTAAGTCAATGGATGACATTGATTTAGGATATCATTTTGTAATAAAAAAAGAGGCTGGTCCAGAGGAAGAATATAAAAGCCTAATCCATCTGGTACAGAGACTAACTAGAGATGAGCTCACACAAATGCATCATATTGGAACTGCCAGTCATTCTAGGTCTCAATGTGTTTGGGTTCAACGAAATTTGAAAGATCTCAGAATCATTTTTGACCCAGAGTCTACCAGAGTAGATATAGAAGTTGCAAAGGATATGAAGATTGTACAGGTTGATTTATATGCCAAATCAATGACATATAGACTCAAGCTTGCAGACGGATCCAGCAGGTTCTACAATTTTGAATTTCTCAATCTGCCAAAGGCATGGCTACTCCAAATGAGCTCTGTGAAGATAAATTGTGATAAAGAGGAGTTGAAGAGAGATTTCATAAAAGCTATAAGGCAGAAACTTTCACAGTTGTAAGTTTTTGGATGCCTTGGTTTGTATATAATAGTTTTACTTTGTTTTATTTCCTTATTTGTATAGAAACTTAAAGTCTAGTGTAAAGAATTTAAGTTAGGGGAGATTGTTGGGAAATATTCTAAGTATGTCAAGCTGTTAGTTAGATTTCTCAGACTGTTAGTAGTATTTCTGTGTAATTACAAAGTTCGAGTTGCTAGTTCAACAAGTTCGAGCTGCTAGTTCAAAAGTTCAAGCTGTCAGAGTAAAAGTTCAAGCTGCTCAACAGATTAACAACAGAAAGTGCTGAAATTCAGGAAGTGATATATACTTCAATATTTGAATATCCTCCTAGCATATCTACTACCAGAGAAATCAGAGTTCATCAAGGAAACAAATCAGAAGGCTATATATATAGATAGACTAGGTCTTTCTATTGTAAGTTTGTACGTGAAAGTTTTGTAATTTTGTACTTCAATTGTAATTGCTTTCTGAAAAAGTTTCTCAAGCCTCTAAGGTTGTAAAACCCTAAGAACAGTCTGTGTTCTTCGTCTAATCAAACAGATTAGAGGTGATTGTAATCAGTGATTTTGACAATATAAAGGATTTGATTTTAGTTATATTTATCTGTTATTTATTCTGAAAGTTTTCTTAAAACGATTAAGTGTTATTCCGCAAACTTCTTAATTGAACTTTGATTCAATACAAGGTTATTGGTTTACACTGATTTATTGAAACTAGTTAATCTTAGGTGATTTGGATCTTGACAAGCTTCCTTCGATCCAAAGGTATTCACCATTAGTTTTCAGCCGCTGGAACACCTCAACAGAATGGAATTGTTGAGAGGCGTAACTGTACCCTCGTGAAAGCCGCACACACGATGTTGACTTACTTAAAGCAACCTCCTTTCTTGTGGGCCGAAGCAGTATCAACAGCATGCTACACACAATATCGCTCCATAATCCATAAACGCTTCAATAAAACTCCATATCAACTCTTTTTGAATAAATTTCCCTATATCAAGTACTTACGAGTGTTTGGTTGCAGGTGCTACATGCTAAACGACAAGGACAACCTCGGGAAGTTCAACGAGAAGGCAAATGAAGCGATCTTCATTGGATACTCATCCAATTCGAAGGTATATCACGCATTCAACACTCGCACCAGCACAGTCAATGAAAGTGTGCATGTCACATTTGATGAAATGGTTGAACTAGCTCTGGAAGTTGACCAATCATGACCTCGCATCACTTCTATTCCTGGAGACTCATCTCAATCTTCTTCTTTTTCTTCTTCTGATTTAGTTAACTTATTTGATCCTTTTTATGTTGAATTTTTTGGTTCTAGTACTAATTCTTCTCCTGTGTCTTCTTCTGTAGTTAACACATCCTCACACGATTCAACTGCTCAACCAACACCATCAGATCCACCAAGCATTACATCAATCCATACAGCTTCCACTTAATCACTTCCACCTTCCACTTCATCCACAGACACATCTCTAGTTGAATCCACTCCTATAATACCTGTAATCAGTTTGAGGGAATATTTATGTGTATCTTTCATTGAATATAATGACCAGAATATATACAATAATACATAAGCTATTCTAGGAAACTAATGAATGATAATTCCTAAGATTTAGCCTATAATCATGGTATGTAAGATATATACTTCTAACACTCCTCCTCAAGTTAGAGCAAAGATGTTAATCATGCCCAACTTGCGACATATAAACTCTATCTGTGCTTTGCGTAGCGGCTTTGTGAGAATATCTGCAAGTTGATGTTCAGTCCTGACATGCACCGACAAGCTTGATGGAGGATTTGATTTGGTTCCCACAACATGGTCTCTAATTAAGTGACAATCAACTTCAATGTGTTTGGTCCTCTCGTGGAAGACTTGATTCTTGGCTATATGGATGGCTGACTGACTATCGCAATAAAGGCTCATCAAGTCATCGGTGATTACTCCCAGCTCTTTAAGAAGTCGTTTAACCCATGTCATCTCACATGATACGTCTGACATAGCTCTGTACTCTGATTCAGCGCTTGATCGAGAAACAATGTGTTGTTTCTTGCTTTTCCAGGATACTAATTTTTACCCCCAACAAATACACAATACCCTGTAGTAGATCTCCTGGAAATAGGGAAGCCTGCCCAATCTGCATCAGAGAAGCCAGATATTCTACCACCTCCTTCTTCGGTGAAGGCACCAACTCGACAATGACCCTGATCTAAATAGAGTATTCCCAAGCCTGGTGTTGATTTGAGGTATCTCAGAACACGCAAAGCTGCATTACAGTGACTTGTTTATGGGTCGGACATGTACTGACTTAAGACACTTACTAGAAAGGATATATCGGGTCGAGTTACAGTCAGATAATTTAGTTTTCCAACTAACCTTCTATACCGCTCAGGATCTTTCATAGGACTTCCATCCTTGGGAAGAAGTTTTCCTTTAGTGAGCATCGGGCTTTTGACTGGTTTGCACCCTAATAAACCGCACTTCGTAAGCATATCAAGGACATATTTTCGTTGAGTTAAAAGAATTCCTTGTGAAGATTGAGACACTTCTATCCCAAGAAAGTAACAAAGACGTCCCAAATCAGTAACCTGAAACTGAGACTTTAGGAAGTGTTTCAACTCTGAAATTCCATTGTTATCATCTCCGGTGATAATGATATCATCCACATAGACTAGAAGAATAAGTCGTTGGCCTAGGTGATGTCTAAAGAACATAGAATAATCTTGGGAGCTTCGAGTCATACCAAACTCATAAAGAACATCTGATAATCGCCCAAACCATGCTCTAGGAGATTGTTTGAGCCATACAATGATCGTCGCAATCGACATACTTTAGATGCCTTATCCTTATTGATGAACCCAGGTGGCTGCTCCATATATACCTCCTCCTCAAGAACACCATTCAGGAAAGCGTTCTTGACATCTAATTGATGGAGTGGCCAATGATTAATGGCAGCTAATGCGATACAGATTCGAACAGATGGCATCTTGGCAACCGGAGAGAATGTCTCGTCATAGTCAATCCCATATGCCTGAGAATAGCCCTTTGCAACTAACCGGGCTTTCAACCGATGTAACGAACCATCAGGATGTAGTTTTACCGTGAACACCTATTTACAACCAACTTTATGCTTTCCCAAGGGAAGTTCTTCTAAATCCCAAGTATGATTTCTTTGTAGAGCATCCATCTCTTCTTGCATTGCTTGAAACCATCCTGGGTGATCGAGTGCCTCGGTTATATTTCTGGGAACATGATGGGTGTCTATGGAAGTCGTGTAAGCATGTGAATCTGGTGTGAGGCGAGAGTAGGCCAGGTAATTTTGGATGGGATATCTGGTACAATTTCGTGTGCCTTTTCGAAGGGCGATTGGAATTTCTGGAAGAGGGGCACCATGTGGGACATACGATTCGTGATGTTGTGGTGCATCTGGTATAGGCTCAGGATGAGGTATTGCTTCAGTGAGTGAATCGGGTTCGGTTTTGGGTTCAGGTTCGGGGGGTGGAACAGGAGCGCTATCGAAGTCATGACTTGGTTGCGAGTGCTCATGGGTCTTCGTCGCTTATCTACGATGTTGCCTGGTGTACACATTTTTAAATCGAGTATCTGTGGGTATAGTCCTAGAAGGGCTCGTTGGAGTGTGAACCGGGATTGTAAAAGCTGGGGGTTCCGGATATTCTGACGAGTCAGGAACAAGATTGAACGACTCCGAAGGACTACCACGGTTGGTAAAGAAGGAACATGACTCATTAAAGGTGACATCAGAGCTTGTAAAGTATCGACGAATGGTAGGGCTATAGCAACGATAGCCCTTTTGAACACGCGAGTACCCAAGAAACACACACTTGATGGCACGTGGTTTGAGTTTATTATGTCCTGGACGATTGTCGTGGACATAAGAGACGCAACCAAAGATTCGAGGAGCCAAAGGAAATGGGTTACCCTTGGGAAATAGTATAGAAAACGGAGTTTTGTTATGAACAGAAGATGGCATGCGGTTGATCAAATAATTGGCTGTAAGAACTGCATCGGCCCAAAACCTTTGTGAAACATTATAATGAATCATCATTGTGCGAGCAACATCTAGTAAATGGCGATTTTTGCGAAAGAGTCGGTCTTGAAAACCGAAGTATTGATATGAATACCGGGGGTTCGAATCCCTCTCCATCCGCGAGGTCATAAGTTCTCTCTTGCGTTATCTGTAGATAAGAACGAATCGGATCGACTCGACTGATATGATAGATGGAATGGTAGCTTGTGTTATGATTTAGTTAGGACTCTGTCTCCCTTTCGTGATCTTCAGCAATGCCATTTTGTTGCGACGTATAAGCACATGATGACTCATGTATAATACCATGATCAAATAAGAAACTGGTAAAATTAGAAGAGAAATATTCTTTTGCATTATCAGATCGAAGTGTTTTAATCGAAACATCAAATTGGGTTTTAACATAGGCATAGAATTCTTGGAAAATAGAAAATATTTCATAAAGACATATAAATAAGAAAACCTAAGTTGCACGAGAACAATCATCAACAAAGGTAATAAAATATTTAAAACCATGTATTGAGGTAACTGGGCAAGGTCCCCATACATCAGAATGAACCAATTGAAATAAAGTACTGACTTGACTAGACTCTCTATGGGGGTACGGATGACGGGTGTGTTTTCCTAACTGACACGATTCACAAGTAAGTTCATGAAAAGATGAAAAACATGGCTTGAGCTGCTTCAAAACGGGTAAAGAGGGATGACCTAATCAGCAATGGGCTTCCATGATACTCGATTCACACAAATTTGCTGATGGAGTTTGTAAGCCTGACGACAAGCGATAGAGGCCCTGAGACTCAAAACCTGTGCCAATCAACCGGTTCATCCCCAGTTCCTAAAAAACACAATATGTAGGGAAATAAGTTACTTTGAAATTGTGTTTTCTAGTAACCTGGCTAACAGATAAAAGGCTATCTAGGAAACTTGGAATATAAAGAACAGATGATAGGTTTAACCTTGGTAGATTGCTACTGGATCCTATGCCCATAATTGGACATGGAGAGCCATTAGCAAGTCTAACTGGGTTGTGGGTTATATTAGTATTCAGGTTATGTAAAAGATCTTTGTTCCCCATCATATGATCAGTGGCACCCGAATCAATGATCCAAGATGATGAGCGTGCAGAATTACAAGTTGATTAAATTACCTGAATGTGTGGTATTGGTACGAGGAGTAGATGAAACCTGGCGAGAAGAACCATGTTGAGATTTTGAGAGATCTCCCTCATTGGATAAGCATCCAGTCATACCATCATCAGTAGATGCTACTTGTGCTCGAGAAGGACGTGGGGGTGGTCGGGATCCTGGTCCAGTACTAGGACGATTTGGGCAATTATACTTGGTATGCCCATAATCCTTGCAGTAGAAGCATTGGATCTTGTTGTTTCCTCCCTTTCCTGAGTTCCATGAGTAGTTTCTACTACTGGAAGTTGCAAATGCCGATGAGTCATTACCAGATGGTTGCAATGGCGAGTTATTAGAGTACATTTCTCGAGCAAGGTGATATGTCGATGCCAATGATTGAGAGGTCGTGTGACTTAGAAGCAAGGGATGGGCACTGGAGTACTTAGGAGATAATTCTGAAATGAATGTCATCACATCCATCTTGGCCAGCCGCTCCTCCTGAACTTTAACATCTGGGGTGACAGGGAAGAGCACTCGAAGTTCCTCGGATAGTTTTGACAACCTGGTGCAGTACTCTGTCAGATCTGAGTCACCTTGCTCGCATCTGAAGTAGGACCCGAACACAGAGTAAGTATGAGAAATAGATTCCTTTTCTGAGAAAGAGGATTGCAAATGTTCCCACATTTTCTTTGTAGTAGGATAATTTTGAGCGATACTCAAGACTTGTGGATCGATTGCATTCCATAAAGCCATCCTAATACCACTATCATTAAGTTTCCATTCACGAGTTTTAGGGTCTGGAGGTTCCTCACTCAGAAAACCATCTTTATCTAAGCTTTCCAAACCTGTTTGAACAAACATACTCCACCCAATTTGTGGAGTTTAGTTTGACGGGTATCTTCAGAATTGTAGAATAATTAATTATTCCAGATACAGTCACTTCAGTTGATTTGGCTTCGTCTCCCATAATGAATGTTACGAGTAAGTACAGAAGTGGAATGAGAAGAGGTAATCAAACGATAGCAACTAGGATGTAATTTTAATCAACGTCACGATTGAGAAGCCAAGCACAAAAGAAAAATAAAAGACAGAGATAACAAGCTTGAAAATTCTCGCAGCAGCGAACTAGGGTTCCGGCAACGGCGGCGACGGCAGTGGCAGCGGTTTAGGGTTCTGGAACAGGCGGCGGGTTTAATTGAAGTGATAGCATAGTCCAATGACTAAACCAGCCACGGCAGAAGACTAAGGAGGAAACTCCGGCTAGCGGCGGCTGAAAACTAGGGTTCCGGCGAAGTCGGCGCCGGCGGTGGCTAGGGTTCCGGTGAGTATGAGAACTAAGGCTCTGATACCATGTAATCAGTTTGGGGGAATAATTCTGTGTATCTTTCATTGAATATAATGACTGGAATATATACAATAATACATAAGCTATTCTAGGAAACTAATGAATGATAATTCCTAAGATTTAGCCTATAATCATGCTATACAAGATATATACTTCTAACAATATCCTCACACATAGTTCCAAACATTATGCCTCTAAAAGATCAAGCCGAACATGAACCATAACCAGTGGTACCTTCTCTCGAAACCATCGACCATAATACTTCATCCATCCCCACACTCACCACTGAGATTCCATCACGTTCACCCCTTCCACACAAGAGGAAATGGACCTGGAGTCACCCAACAGAACAAATTATTGGTGACATCTCTACCGGGGTCCAAACTCGAAGGGCATCTTCTAAGGAATGTCTCTTTGCGTCATTCCTTAGCATGATAGAGCCTGCTCGTGTGGATGAAGCCTTGAAAGACCCAGACTGGATTGTGGCAATGCAAGAAGAACTCAACCAGTTCGAACAGCTCAGAGTATGGCGGTTAGTTCCCAAACAAAAGGACCGAACCATAATCGGAACAAAGTGGATCTTTAAGAATAAACGAGACGAAAACGGCATCGTGGTGAGAAATAAAGCAAGACTAGTCGTCAAAGGCTACCGACAACAAGAAGGAATAGATTATGACGAGACCTTCGCTCCAGTTGCACGGACTGAAGCAATCAGAATCTTCTTGGCATATGCGGCACACAAAGATTTCAAGGTGAACCAAATGGACGTTAAGACTGCCTTCCTGAACGGTGAACTCAACAAAGAGGTGTACGTTGAACAACCACTAGGATTTGTTGATGCACATAAACCAGACCATGTTTATGTGCTAGATAAAGCCCTCTATGGTGTGAAACAAGCACCTCGAGCATGGTACGACAGTTTTTAAAATTTTCTTATCAATGCTGGATTCAGCAAAGGTGTGGTGGACATAACATTGTTCACTAAAAATGGAATGTTAGCACATAATGCTAGTCCAAATATATGTTGATGATATTATATTTGGATCTACTGACCGTAATTTTTGTAAGGATTTCTCATCTCTAATGGAGTCCAGGTTTGAGATGAGTATGATGGGGGAAATGAAGTCAAACAACTTGAAATGGGATATTTGTGAACCAGTCGAAATATACTCTTGACATTCTCAAGAAGTATAACTTAGACTCTTGCACGAGTTTTGCAACTCCCATGGCTTCAAACCGTAAGTTAGACACTGATCCTGCCAGGAAAAGTGTCGACAATACAACTTACAAAGGGGGAGTAAAATCAGGATGGATAATGGACATTATATTTTTACTTTCTCGTATTTTCTTCTTAGGTTAATTTTATGTTTTTTAGGTAATTTCTCAGAAAACATAAAAAAAAATGTTTTATCTAGTATTTCTACTTGTCTTAAATTATCAAAAACTCAAAAAGATTTTATTTTATCTTCTAGTTAAGTTTTTGTGTATCTTCTGATAGGTTAATCGATAAACTCAAAAATATTTTATTTGGTTCTTATTTCATCTTTTTAGTTAAGTCTTAATTAGTAGGGTAATTAAATTAATATTGAGTTTAGTTAATTTGTTGAGTTTAGTTAAGGTTACTTATGCCTTAGTAATTTTTCTAAAAATAAAATCCAAAAACATTTTTATTGGGCTCCTTTTTAATTTCATTTTATTTTGTTTAAAGTCCAAATTAATTCAGCCCAATTTTTTTTTTGTGAAATCGGTTTGTGTTTGGCCCATATCTGAGGAATTTCGCGCGGACCTCAGAGCACCCGATAAATAGGTGGGATTTCTTTTTTTCTTCATTACGCAACCTCTTCTTCTTCTTCATTCTCCCGACGCACCCCCTCACCGCCATTACCAGCAGTTTCAAGCTCTAAAGCTTGATTCTCAGTCTTTTTCTTCCGTTTTTCTTGACATTTTCTTGCGAATCTACCGCCAGGTAACATTTATATTGCTTTATTTTACATTCTAACTTCATTTCAAGGTTTTTAGATTTTCAACTTTTTTAAGGGTTTTAAACACTAATTTTTGCATTTTTAGGTTAGTTAATCACTTCTTTTTATGTTAGTGTAGTTAAATAAAATGTTTCTTATCACTTTTAGCATTAGTATCTGCATTTTTATGACATTTTTTAACTGCTCACGCTTGCATGTGCATAAACACATTAACTGTTGTTTTACCCAATTACCGAACTCGGATACACCCGAAATTCAGATCCATCCGAAATTTGGGTGCCTTACACTTAGGCTAAATTTTCAGATTAATAGTTTCACACTTCATGTACCCATCCGAATTTTTGAACCATCCGAAATTCGGATTACATGTCAACACTTAGAAAATTTATAAATATACTATATGGTTCATCCGAAATTCGGATGCTCCATATAATATCATTTATATCTTTTATAAAATCAAGTGTCTGTCTCGGACCACCCAAAATTCGGGTCCGTACGAATTTCAGACACACCCTGAAATTTGTATATTCATCTTTATGACTAAATGTTCACATAGTTCTCATCAACCGAAACGCGGATGCATCCGATTTTCTATCCCACCAGAATTTCGGATCAACTTCAACTGAATTTCCCTTGCACCCGAAATTCGGTTCATCCGAATTACAACACTTAGGATTTTTTTAAAAATTTTTCATTTTTTGCATTTCATTATTATCAAAAACATAATAAATATTCTATGTCCTTTGCACCATTGGCTATAGTTGAAATAAGTGTTTGAGTGAACACCTCTATTCTAACATTGGTCTCTTAACGATCAACTTTGGATTTTATTCAGTAGAAGTTACATTCCACTGATAAAAATCCTGATGCTTTAAACAGAATAGACGTATTCAAATTCACACTTATTTCAGACTTAATATCAATATATCATTTCTATACAAGTCTGATAACCTAACTGTGTTGCATTTCTACAGGACATATGGATCAACAGATAACCCTCATATTCTCTATGAATGAAATGTATTTCCGTCTTTCATGTGTACTATTACATTCTCTCTATGAATGAAATCATATGGTCATTGGTGACTCTCATATATTGTGTTTGATTGACTTGTTTTGATTGAAATTGAATCTGTCAACTTAATTAAAATCAAATATATAAAACTTGAAACAAATTTGAAACACAAAATAATAAATAAATTCATATTTATAGCTCAAGCATATATTATTGATTTTTTATTTATAGAAAGATAAAGATGTGTGTTGTTAAAACCCAAGATAAATGTGTCATCCTATTCATGACCATGAGTAAATATATTCCCAACCAAAAGGAAATGTATCATTAGTACGTGAAATCCAGAATCCATCAGGCGCAACTAACCAGTAACATCGTTGAGAAGTGAATGTTGATGTATCACATTTTTTAACTACACCCTCACTAAATAAACCTATTGTTTGATGCTTTGAACCCCACCAGAAGTAACCTAAAAAATGTGATCCATAAATTTTTTCGCAAAAATTGAAATTATAAATCCCATTGAATGGAATGGTATGATTTCCAAGATCATGATCTGTTGACTTAATTTGAACCACTATATCATCAGGGATTTTACTTGTAATATAGATAGTCCAATTTCTTTTCAACAAGGGACATCCCGAAGAAACAATGACAAAATTAAAAGGAGAAAAGAGAAAGAAAAAGATGAAGAAGCTACTCGCTGTATTCATCACAATTTAATTTTTTTTATATTGTGAATTGGGTTCCGTAGTTGTATTACTTGTTTGGTTTATATAGATCTTTGAGATTTTATGATGCATAATTAATGGAGGATTAAATTATGTCGAACCAATAAAAATTAAATTCGGATACATCGTATGTTGAGATTTTTATCATCTTATACATTGTAAATGAACAATAATATCGATATAAATGACACAATACTTTTTTCTAAAGGGGTTGTGTTAGTCCTAAAATAGTGTATAATTAAATATAATAAAGGTCTAGGTTCAATTTATAATTAGGAATAGTTTACTTTGGGGGGAATCTTAATTTCCAAGACTTTAAGAGGAGTGTTTGGACAAACCCCCAAAGTAAGTTTAGGTATAAATGATATTGTTCTTCTAGGGTTTGAGAAGAAGACACAAAGAAGCCAAAAAGGAGCCTCCACCTAGTGTGTGTGTTCTTAAGTGTGAAAGTTCCTAGAGATTGAGTGTCAAAATTCTCTCTTGTAATCTTCATATTCATTATACAAATCGTTTGATTATTGTGTTTGAGTGCAAAATATACTGGGAATCAAAGTTGTCAATTGGTATCAGATCCCCTTTAGTGTATAATTAAATATTTACAATTAAGCGCAATTACACAAGCTTGAATTACAAGAAATAAAGTTTCTAACAGGTTGTACATATACTTGTAAATCCATATATACACACACACACACACACACACACTAATGAACAATAATAATTATACTACATGACGAAAAAGGGTGTTTAGAATATTCCGAAACCAAAAAACCATTCTTGATTTAAGATTGACCAAACAGGTTTTTTCGATAAATTGTAACCGAACTAGAAAAAACTTACAATTTCAGTTTCGTTTACGATTCATGATTTTGGAAATGGATATTTAAGGGAAAAAACAAAAAAAAAAAACGCATCTTTTATTATTTATAGTTTTAATGTCTTATTAGTATTAATATATATCCAAATAATCTATATATATATAGTACTATAAAAATGGAGTCCATGTATTAAATGATTGTCATAAATTTTTTATTAAATTAAAAGAGAATGCTAATTGCATGTATTAATTTAATAAATAATATACTATAAAAGTTGAGTCCATGTATTAAATGATTTGTCATAAATTTTTTTATTAAACTATCTTATATACTATAAAAGTTGAGTTTTAACTTTTATAAATGTTGGTAATCAATTTTGTTTTTGTATAATTTAATTCATTTAAGAGATAACATAAAACGCTAAATTTATTAAATCTTGATGATCAATTTTATTTTTCTATAAATTAATTCATTTCATAAATAATATAAACCTTTAGATATATTGTTCAAATTAAATCGTTTTCCAAATAATAATACCTAACCCTAATAAATGTTGGTAATCAATTTTGTTTTTGAATAATTTAATTCATTTAATAGATAACATAAAACTCTAAATTTATTAAATCATGATGATCAATTTTATTTTCCTATAAATTAATTCATTTCATAAATAATATAAACCTTTAGATATATTGTTCAAATTAAATCGTTTACCAAATAATCTTATATACTATAAAAGTTAAGTCTTGTCCCTAATAAATGTTGGTAATCAATTTTCTTTTTTTATAATTTAATTCATTTAAGAGATGACATAAAACTCTAAATTAATTAAATCTTGCTGATCAATTTTATTTTTCTATACATTAATTCATTTCATGAATAATATAAACCTCTAAATATATTGTTCAAATTAAATCGTTTCCAAATAATAATATTATATTTATCATAATAAATGTAGGTAATGAATTTTGTTTTTGTATAATTTAATTCATTTTATAAATAATATAAATCTCTAGATTTATTAAATGTATTTAAATAATTTTATATTTGTATAAATTAGTTTATTTCATAAATAATATGAACCTCGAGATATATTGTTTAAATTAAATCATTTCATAAATAATATGTTGTTTATTTAATGAACATAAGCACTTACTTTAACCAAAAAAAATATGTATCTGTTAAGAAATATTACATAATTTTTTTACATTTAAAATATAATTCGAGTACCATGTATGAATAGTCGTGTTAATGTTTTAAATTTCATTTTTCAATTTATCTTCTTTTATGTTTAAAAATTGTGTCTCATTTAGATTTTTGCTTTTTTTGTTTAATGTAATTACCGTTTATGACCATTGGTTATCTATAATTAATTGTTATTTCATTATTCATCCATAGGTTACAAAGAAAACGAATGATCATCAAAAGTTTTAAATAGCATGGGTTGCAAATAATCATTTGTCAATGTAAAACGTTCTTATTTCTTCTCATAGAATTTCACCAGTTAGTTTTCTTCTTGATTTATTCTTCTTTTATTTTTCAAATATAAAGTTCGTTCTTCATTTTTAGCACAGGTATGTTTATTTTATTTTGTGAAATCGATTATTGTTTTTATTTTGTGATTTTTTATATTTGACAGTGATAATGATGAACATTATTGAAGGGACCATCCATGCAAAGAAGTTCTCGACAAATGGATTTTCTAGAAAAAATTTTGTGTGATCTTCAATCTATACATTGATATTTCTCTTTAGATTTAATGATATATTTATTCAAATTATTTTGAATTATATGTTTTTATTAATAAATTTTTTATGTTTATGTAGGTGATTGATGTGCTCTATATTGATTTGTCAGATATCATAAAGGTTCGTTGCTAAAAAAATATGTATGTCAATGTTATGTTCACCAACATGTATAGGTCATTGTCATCCATCCTTTCAACTATATATTTAATATAAATAAAGTTTATATGGTGACCCAAACAATATAAATTTTTTAATTACCTAATTAATATAATTGTATAATTTTGATTTCTTAGAAAATGTTATTGAGATGTTCAAATTATTAATTCAAAATTTATTATGTAAATAATAATATTACTAAAACTTTTAATTAATTCTTGCTAAAATGGGTATTAAAAATGTGATACCCATTTCAATTCTAAGTCTCTTGTCCATTTAATAATTTTTTTGATACCCTAATAAATGTTGCTAATGAATTTTATTTTTTTTATAATTTAATTCATTTAAGAGAAGACTTAAAACTCTAAATTAATTAAATCTTGATGATCAATTTTATTTTTCTATAAATTAATTCATTTCATGAATAATATAAACCTTTAGATATATTGTTCAAATTAAATCGTTTCCAAATAATAATATTATATTTATCATAACAAATGTAGGTAATAAATATTGTTTTTGTATAATTTAATTCATTTTAAAAATAATATAACCCTCTAGATTTATTGAATGTATTTAAATAATTTTATTTTTGTATAAATTAGTTTATTTCATAAATAATATGAACCTCAAGATATATTGTTTTAAATCATTTCATAAATAATATGTTGTTTATTTAATGAACATAAGCACTTATTTTAACAAAAAAAAAATATGTATCTATTAAAAAATATTGCATAAATTTTTTTACATTTAAAATATAATTTGAGTCCCATGTATGAATAGTTGTGTTAATGTTTTAAATTTCATTTTTCAATTTATCTTCTTTTATGTTTAAAATTGTGTCTCATTTAAATTTTTGCTTTTTTTGTTTAATGTCATTACCGTTTATGACCATTGGTCATTTATTATTAATTGTTATTTTATTATTCATCCATAGGTTAGAAAGAAAATGAATGATTATCAAAAGTTTTTAATAGCATGGGTTGCAAATAATCCATTTGTCAAACTAAAATGTTCTTATTTCTTCTCCTAGAATTTCACCAGTTAGTTTTCTTCTTGATTTATTCTTCATTTATTTTTCAAATATCAAGTTCGTTCTTCATTATTAACAGAGGTGCGTTTATTCTATTTTGTGAAATTGATTATTGTTTTTATTTTGTGATTTTTTATATTTGACAGTGATAATGATGAACATTATTGAAGGGGCCCTCCATGCAAAGAAGTTCTTGACAAATGGATTTTCTAGAAAAAATTTTGTGTGATCTTCAATCTATACATTGATAATTCTCTTTACATTTAATGATATATTTATTTAAATTATTTTGAATTATATGTTTTTATTAATAAATTGTTTATGTTGATGTAGGTGATTGGTGTGCTCTATATTGATTTGTCAGGTATCCTAAAGGTTCGTTGCTAAAAAAATATGTATGTCAATGTCATATTCACCAACATGTATAGGCCATTGTCATCCATCCTTTCAACTATATATTTAACATAAATAAAGTTTATATGGTGACCGAAACAATATAAATTTTTTAATTACCTAATTAATATAAATGTATAATTTTGATTTCTTAGAAAATGTTATTGAGATGTTCAAATTATTAATTCAAAATTTATTATGTAAATAATAATATTACTAAAACTTTTAATTAATTCTTGCTAAATAAAAATGTTGTACCCATTTCAATTCTTAGTGTCTGTCCATTTAATAATTTTTGTGATACCCTAATAAATACTGGTAATCAATTTTGTGTTTTTATACTTTAATTCATTTAAGAGATGACATAAAACTCTAAATTAATTAAATCTTGATGATCAGTTTTATTTTTCTATAAATTAATTCATTTCATGAATAATATAAACCTTTAGATATGTTGTTCAAATTAAATCGTTTTCCAAATAATAATATTATATTTATCATAATAAATGTAGGTAATGAATTTTGTTATTGTATAATTTAATTCATTTTATAAATAATATAAATCTCTAGATTTATTGAATGTATTTAAATAATTTTATATTTGTATAAATTAGTTTATTTCATAAATAATATGAACGTCGAGATATATTGTTTAAATTAAATCATTTCATAAATAATATGTTGTTTATTTAATGAACATAAGCACTTATTTTAACCAAAAATAATATGTATCTGTTAAAAAATATTTGTAACACTCTCCCCGATCCCGGAAATGTCACGTCAATACAATACACAGGTGGCGATATCTCAACAACTCTATCATGCACATGTCATAGGTTAAACTAAAATCACTGATAATTAAAACTTTACATAGGCGTCTCAAGGCTACAATTATTGTTAACACTAACATAGCCCAAAAGCAAAAGCAGGCACAAGATTTTTCACTAACAGCAAGCTCCTAATCAACGAACCCAGCTACCGATCCCTTCTCTGATTCCCTGAACATAGTAGACTCGAATACGTAAGCTCGGAAGCTTGTGAGTACGCGAGGGTTAGACTGTGCACAGTAAACACGTAACACACATACACATAGCACATACACGCAAAGGAATCTCTACTCTGTCCCTGGTATCAACATCACTATACAGGTATGAACACATAGCATGAGATCCGAAGCCCTGCACAAAGAATCACTGAGGGGGAGGGAGACCCTTCCCCAGCTAACGACCGTGCGCACCGGTGGTTAGCGAAAACCCTGTAGCACGGGCGAGAACCGGTTACAGGCCCTGCCGTGTATACACGCCCCAAGGACTATTAGGGACAGTCAACCCGCGCGATCACTCATCGCGAATCACCGTCCGTATAGAACTCATCACGGACCCCCGGACTGGATCTCATCTCATGCACACATAACACATATGTGGGAATAGAGTTATACCTGCCACTCGCGTCCCTGTCTCATTCACAATACACAATATACACATGCATGATACTAACTACACAGTTATGACCCCAAAAACGACCCCGCGATTTAGAAAAGAACTCGAGTACTCACCTGGTCAATCCACTAGTCCCGAAAATCTCTGACTCGGCTCTGCTCGTTGTTGGCCAGTCCCTGAAATCACACGAATTCCAAACCGTTAACACAAACCCACGAACACGTATCACAAACTTATAACGAACATGAACCCGACTTGGACTTAAGAGCAATCCCAACAAAACCCCGAAAATCCAACCGGAACACGACTTAATAAACAACCCAACAAAACTCCGAAGACTCGATCAAACAAGACCCAAAAATCCCGAACGAAATCAAACTCCAAAGCTCACACATCCCAAACCACAACCCCGCCCAAGGCCCCGAACGTGCCCGGCTTGGAGGCGTCGCGACCACGACCCCCCGTCGCGACCGCGACCACGTTGACTGTCTTCTTCCTGCTTCGCTTTTCCGGCCATGCCCAGGAGGTAATACTCCTTCCAAACTCGATTTCAGCCCTGAAAACCCGCGCCCAACATACACAAATTCGGCCACATGATCAGAAACTAAACCCTCAACATCATCATCCATATATCTCGAGTTTAAGCTTGCTAAATCAATAATTCTTACCTTTGCAACCCAAGAACACGAAAATGGAAGGAGGAGGAGATCAATTTCAGTAATCACTTCAATTTTTTGTTGCTCCTTTGATGATCCAGCGAAACACACACACAACACACACTTTCACACACTGCACGCTTCTTTTTTAAGAAAGGAAGAAAAGGACGCACGTATATATATTTCCCCCTTTTTTTAGCGGGTTCCATCCCAATAACCCAAACCCGATTCCATTTTTCAATATTGATACTCACTTAACCCATTTGAATCCACGAACCCATAAACATAATTAACCCACTAAATTACTTACCCGACGCCACGTAACTCATAAAGCCGACACGTATATATCCACTAATCGGGCTATTATTGGACCCACGGAATAATAATACTTTGAACATCCACTAAAATAATTACACGCAATTATCTCAAAAATGGGGTGTTATAATTTAAAATATAATTTGAGTCCCATGTGTGAATAGTCGTGTTAATGTTTTAAATTTCATTTTTCAATTTATCTTCTTTTATGTTTAAAAATTGTGTCTCATTAAAATTTTACTTTTTTTGTTTAATGTCATTACTGTTTATGACCATTGGTTATCTATAATTAATTGTTATTTCATTATTCATCCATAGGTTACAAAGAAAATGAATGATCATCAAAAGTTTTAAATAACATGGGTTGCAAAATAATCCATTTGTCAACCTAAAACGTTCTCATTTCTTCTCCTAGAATTTCACCAGTTAGTTTTCTTATTGGTTTATTCTTCTTTTATTTTTCAAATATCAAGTTCGTTTTTCATTTTTAACACAGGTGTGTTTATTCTATTTTGGGAAATCGATTATTGTTTTTATTTTGTGATTTTTTATATTTGACAGTGATAATGATGAACATTACTGAAGGGACCATTCATGCAATGAAGTTCTTGACAAATGGATTTTCTAGAAAAATTTTTGTGTGATCTTCAATCTATACATTGATAATTCTCTTTACATTTAATGATATATTTATATTAATTATTTTGAATTACATGTTTTTATTAATAAATTGTTTTTGTTGATGTAGGTGATTGATGTGCTCTATATTGATTTGTCAGATATCCTAAAGGTTTGTTGCTAAAAAAATATTTATGTCAATGTTATATTCACCAACATGTATAGGCCATTGTCATCCATCCTTTCAACTATATAGTTAAATCATAATAAATTTTATTTAAAATGTATTAACAACTAAATTTTTGTTTCTTTATACTTGAATTTTTCTATGAATATCATCTTGATAATTTTTTCAATAATAAAAGTTTTACAATATTTTATTTTTAATGATTTATTTTTAATTTCAATTCATCTTTGAAGAATTTTCAATAAAAATTGATCCAGAAACATTATTGAATACCATAATGTTTAATAAAAATTATAATGTATTTTAATTTAACTATCATAACACAATTTGATATCTTATCTTATCTATATATCTATAAAAGTTAGTCCATGTCAATAAATAGTCATGTCATAATTGATTTCATGTTTATAGTAATTTAATTTCATATAAAAATTACAATCATCATTATTAAAACAAACTATATTATTTATTAATTTATTTATTTAATTTGATAAGTTGAGTCCATTTCAATAATGATTCATGTTATAAATGATTTCATGCAGAAAGTATTCTAATTCAATATAATAATTACAATGATCATATTTTAGTTCAAAATATATTATTTTATTATTAAGTTTATTTAATTTGATAAGTTGGGTCATATGTTACTAAATTCCATACAATAAACCATAATGATATTTATTTAGATCACAATAATTTGTTTTATTTTATTTTCATTTGATAAATTGAGTATATAACATTAAATTCCATGTAATAAGTTATATTGATAATTTATTTTTTATCAAAATAATTTATTTATTGGTTAATACAAAAAAATAACACGGGTTATTGAGTAGATAGTAATATATAACTAATTTGTTAATTCCAAAAAATGGTCATGAAAATCATTTATTTTTTAATTTAGTAACATTTGTCAACTAACATATATTTCCATATGATATACATTATTTATTTATTTAATTTGATACCACAACAACAAGATAAGATACTAAGAATTCAATAATCATTTATTTCATCAAATTAATATGTACGATACATATTTTATTATTTTATACCTAAATAAAGTTAGCAAAAAGAAAAAAAGAATATTGTGTTACATTTTAATTTATTTATGAAAATTTAATATCTTTCATAACCAATTTATCTTACCAAAAACCATAATTCATAATACCCATTCAAATGACAAGAGACTAAAAATTTTTATTTGCAACTAATGTATTGAAAATAAATATGAAATATCATATTTTGTAGATTTAAAATTTTTAAAAAAATATATTACTCTTTATAGAATCATAATAGTGGTAATGATTTCATGTCTATAGTAATTAATTCTATGTAATATATTACGATGATCACTTTTTATATATAATAAATAATTTTATCATTTAAATTGTTTAATGTCATTAGTTGAGTCGTATATTGGTAATTCTATATGATAAAATATACTTATTCTAAATTTGGATTAAAATAAATTATTTTATTTTTAATTTAGTTTGATAATTTGAGTGGTATAGCATAAATCTCATGTAATAACATATGTTTAATTAATATATTTTAATATATTTAGACGTTGTACCTAAATTTTAAGAAACGTTTTTTTTATTTTAAAAACTTTTATGAAAATATATGTTTCCTCAAGTAGCCTTTATAAATAAGTTAATTAATAAATTAAACCAAACAAAATATATAATTTAGAATTTTATAACTAAATAGATTATTTGTAATTTATATATATTTAAATTAACATATAAAATAAGAAATTTTAATATAGTTACACATTGTAGAAAAATTTGAAGATATAGTTTTTAATTTGTTAAAGAACTTTTTATGAAAAATGTATAATTCCTCAAATACCTTTTAAAACAAGTTAATTAACAAATTAAACTAATAAAATATATAATCAATAATTTTAAAATTATTCATAAATAACTCAGTCTATATAAATTCTATTACTAAATGGAATGAACTTCGATACAACATGTTTAATATAAATAAAATTTACATGAACTCAAATAAATATAAGATAATAGTATTGTTATTTATCACGTGAATATTAAGTACATAAGATTCAATGTAGAATCTTATTAATATGCATTTAAATTAATGTATTAGAATAAATTTCTAATATACACATTATATAGAAACTTTATGGAAATATTTATTTAAAGAAATTTTATGAAAGCATATAACCTTTAAAAATAATTTAATTAAAATATATATAGTTTAAAATTTTAGAAATAATTGTATTATCTGTAGTTAAAATTAATATATTTAAATTTTATAAAATATGAAAACAATACATTAATGCATAAATCTTGAATTTTAATAGGTTCAAGTAACTAATTTATGCATCATATACAAATTATTATCACACATAAATGTAATATTGATTGCTTAATTATTTTGAAATTCTCTCATAATTTTCAAAAGTAACATGTATACATTATAATTACACATAAATGTCATATTAATTGTTTAATTCTTTTGAAATTCTCTTATAATTTTCAAACCGTAACCTATGATGTACACATATATGTCATATTGATTGTTTCGTTTTTTAAGAATATATAGGCAATCTAAAATCAAAATAAAAAATGGCATTATCATTTTCGTTTTATTTCTCATGCATGATCAATTTCAAGAAAAAAATCGTATTTTGACGTTCTGTTACATTTTTATCATTACAGGATGAAGAAGCATAAGAGTAAAACGAACATTGACATGGTCAAGGTCGATATCATCAACCTTTCTCATTACAAAATTTATCTACCTTTTTCTTACTTTTCAGTTGTGTATTTGTTATTACTTTAGAATTCATTTGAATCAATTACACACTTCGGTATATATATTTGTCGTTTTCAATGGTTTTAGAAAATGAATTATATATGGAGCAGTTTTTAAATACGTTAAGATGTATTTTTTGAGTTCAATCTTATTTTTTTCTAAGAAATAGTCTTTTATACTTACAGTAGATGAATGAAAAGAGACACAACAAATATAGTGGCCGTTAAAATTAACTTTGGTTTGACATGATTTTGTTTTAACGTATATACAACTATATAATATTATTGCCAATGCAATAGTAAAATATTTTTTTTTTTTAACAATCACACATATTTTTGTTTCATATTTTTTTTCAATGCATAAATATCAAATTCACATGAATCAATGGCAATCTTAAGCATAAATGATGTGATGTTTGTAGTAAATTAACTACATATAATAAATTACAATATTCAATTTGTTAGAATGAAATATATTATTTTATTATTTAGTTTCTTTAGTTTGATAAGTGGAGCCATATATTAATAAATTTCATACAATGAACTTTAATGATCATTTGTTCAAATCAAAATAAATCATTTTATTGTAGTTTAATTTGATAAATTGAGTCCAAAAACAATAAATTCAATGTAATAAATTATAATGATAGTTTACTTAGATCAAAATAAATTATTTTATTAGTAGTTTATTTTAATTGATAAAATAAAACTAACTTGAGTTACCGAGTAGGTAGTACTTTTTTATTACATTTAAAATATGTCTTATACTAAATCATTGATTTAATTTATTTAATACCAGAAGTAGCTACGAAAATAATTTATTTATTTAATTGGGTAATGCAATAACAATCACATATCTTTAATCTTTCCATAATATTTTAATTAAATAATCATTCAGCCCGATACATCGCACGGGCCTCATGACTAGTATACTATAAAAGTATGATTGTCATAATTTTTTTATTAAATTAAATGAGAATGCTAATTACATGTATTCATTTAATAAATAATAATATTTTATTACTATTTATTAAATACATAAACATGCAATGGTAAAACTTCAAGTAAACAAATGAGAATACTAATTATATGGTTCTATTTTAATTTTTATTTAATTTATTAAATATTAGGAATTAGATATTTTGTGTTACATAATTATATTTTTTTAATTTATAAATAATAGGTATTAGTTACTTTGTGTTACTTAATTATATTTTTTTTAATTTGGTAATTAAATAATTTAGAAACTATTGAGCAATTTTATGTATATATAACTTTGTGCATAAGACGAAAATTTATGTACATATAACATTAATGCATCATGTCCCATAAAAACTTCTATTGTTTGAAATTAATGATTTACTTTGAGCATCCTAATAATCTTTTTAAGACTCAAATTTATTTATATTTTTAATTTGGTAATTAAAAACATTTTAAATACTAATTGATCTAATGATTTAAGATAAAAAAAACTTATTTGACCATTTGTAATAATCTTTTTAAGACTCAAATTTATTTATTTTTTTAATTTGGTAACTAAAAACATTTTAATACTATTTGATCAATTATATTTATAAGCTTAATCTGTAAAAAAAATTTTAAATGATATTTAAATATTCCAATAAATTTTTTAAGACTCGATATTAACTTGATAACTAAAAATATTATAATTACTATTTTAATAGATATATTGAATAGTTTAAAGGTTACGCGTACTAGCTAAATTTGATTTGATGCTTAATATTTTTGTATAGCTTTTTTTAATAATTAGAACTTTCATTATTATCAATTAGTTAATAGTAATGAAATTTTATATAAAAGTTGAATCCATCTAAAAAAGTCTTCTATGCTTTAGTTATTTTTTAAATAATAGTAACAATAAATATTTGAATTAATTAACTTGAGTACACCAATAATATTTTTTTAAACTTTAAATTATGCTTTCTTTGTTATAATTTAAGAGAATATAAAAATCTTAAGTTTTGAAATATATAAAATCCATGAAATAAGTTTTTGTATAAATGATTGAACCATCTAATAGTAAAAAAAATTTTATTAGCTGAATCCATATAATGTATTTTTATATAATTGAGTTATTATTATATTTAAATATTAGTAATAATAAAAATTTGTATTAATTAATTTGAACATCTCAATAACATTTTCTAAGAAATCAAAATTATAGATTTATATTAATTAGGTAATTAAAAAAAATTTAGAGGCACGCACTACCTAATTTACCTTGACAAATAAAAAGTTTGTATAACCTTCTATAAATTAGAATTTTTATTTTAAATAATTACTTACTTAAACTTTTATATAAGTTGAATCAATGTAATAAATTATTGTATAAGTGAATTATTTTTTAAAGAATAGTAATTATAAAAATTTGTATTAATTAATTAACTTGAGCACACCAACAATATTTTTAAAAATATTAATTTAATCATATTATAATTTCTTTGTTTAATTCAAGGAAATATAAAAAACCTGATTTTTGGAATATACTAGTCACAATGACCCGTGTGATGCACCGGATTGTTATTTTATTTTTGGTTTCAAGTATTATGTATTATTAAAAATATATATTGTTTGGGTCGCTATATATATATTAGATTGTACAAGATATACTAATTAGGCATAACTTTTTAGAAAGGGATAATCGCGCAAAAAAACCCCAAACTTGTCAGCTTTTTGTGATTAAAACCCCAAACCATTTTTCGTTGCATAGAAAACCCCAAACTAACTAAAAGTCAGTAAATCAAGGTTTTATCAATGAGTAATTGATTGAAACCAATTATTAATGATTGAAACCCCAAACCATTTACATCATAAAAAGTTGACAAGTTGATGGTTTGGGGTTTTAATCATAAAAAGTTGACAAGTTGATGGTCGAATCCGTAGGGAGTGCATATGTGAATTAGGGTTAAATTGCTAGTTTCTTTAGGTTTATAAAACCAATTAATTGTGAATTGATTGATTGTTTGGAATGTTGATTACGACTAAATTAATACTAAAACAATAGCAAGCAAATGACAATTGATTAAAAGATCGAATTAAAAGGTAACCATTTACGAAATCACTACGACTTAAGTTATTACTCACTTGAATATCATGCAATGGTTACATAGATATAACCAATTAATTAGTCATCTTAATCCTAAACACTTTAATACATAAATCTCGGCATAGCGCATGCAACATTCATTAATTGTCTTAATCCCTAAACTAATGGACCCGACACAAATAATATCACTATGAACTATCTTGCTTTTACCAATTAAACCATTTACTCATAATAAAACCAAATGTATATCATTTGCATTACACAAAATATTCAAGAATCATAAAACACATCAATACATAAAAAGGCATTCAAGTAAATAAAACTTAGTCGTAGATCCTCCGCAAATGGCTATGTGTGGTTTAGCCTCTCATCGTGTGTTCTTCACCGGGAATGATTGTGGAAATCATTATAGGCTTCTACGATATGAACGGTTGCACTCCACCTTCTTCGTACTCGATCCGTGAATCAACTCTAGCAAGGGCTTCGCCAATGTTTTCAATATTTCGGGAATCCTAAAAACGGCCGCAAACGCTCCTGATTTGAGTACGAATGCTTTAGGATTTTGGACTCAGAAAAGTGGCTGTAGGGTTTTTACGCCGCACGGGCGTAGACCTGGGCGCTGCGCCTGCCACTGCGCTGGGGGGTATGGCCAGGGTTGTGCTGGAAGTGCTCTCTAACTCTAAATTCTTCTGTTTTGAGGGCGTAGGGTGGCGCAGGTCAGCGCCCCATTGGCTCGTTTCATGCTGAATTTTCTCGAGCTGGCTCCATTTGACTTCTTGACCCTGAAACACAATTTTGGAGTAAAAGTATGGTAGTTACGAAGTACAGATGCATTAATAAGCCATAAACGATACCGAAAACACATAATATTGTAGTTCTATCATTACAATTATTTATTAAAAAATTAAAATCAAATCAAGTACAATAACTATACTTTAAATTTGAACATTCAAATTATCAAAATGAATAATTCCAAAACATTTAACCAATCTAAATAATAAATAAAATTGCCTAAAAACTTTAGTTACTAAATTAATAATATTAATAATAAACTAAAAAAAATTAAAATATTATTCAAGTGCTTAAATCAATTAATTAATAAATGTAAATGTTTATTTTTAATGATAATAATAAAACTAATGACAATAATAATAAATTATTATTATTATTATTATTATTATTATTATTATTATTATTATTATTATTATTATTATTATTATTATTATTATTATTTTTGAAGTGATTTAAGTTATATAAAAATAAATCAGTTAATTTCAAAGTTATATTATTTATAAGTGAACAAAATATTCTTACCATCATTTATCATGATCTAATTTTAATTAAATTTGTATTTAGTAATAATTAGTCATGTTAAATAAATGAGGGATGAACTAATGAAAGACAAATGAGAAATTTTAGAAAAATATAAGAACCAAATTGGTAATTTAATCTAAAATTTTTATAGTTAAGTTCTTAGAAATAGAATGTATTTAAAGAATTACAAATTTCATATTTTGAACAATGATTTAATTAGATGTTACTTTTGCCGAATTGCAATATAAAAAATAATGCTAGGTACTTCATATTGTTCCTTTTTACCATAATGAAATCACAACCAAATAACAAAATGTAATAACTAAATGAAATATACCAATTTAAAGAAATATTAAAGTACTAACTTAATAAACATAAAAACTTCAAGTAAATATATAGTGTATGGTTAATATTAAGTGAATATAAAAGACTTATAAAATGTATAAACATAGTTACAAATATTCTCATTAAGTATTCACAATATTACAATGTGTGACGATAGTTTAATTAAAATACATTATAATTTTTATTAAATCGTATGGTGTTTAATGACATTTATTAATCAATATTTACTGAAAATTCTTCAAAGATGTAATTGCAATAAAAAGAACAAATCATTAGAATTAATTTGCAAAATTTTATTGTTGAAACATTATCAAGAAAATATTAATAAAAGAATTCAAGTATAGAGAAACAAAAATATAGTTGTTAATACATTTTTTAAGTTATTATAATTTAAAATTATAAAATTGAAAGGATGGATGACAATGACCTATAAGGTAATGAATATAACATTGACGTTTATGAATTTTAACGATTAATATTTATGATATTTGACATGTCAATATAGAGAACATTAATCACCTACCTCAACGTAAATAATTTATTGATAAAAATATATAAGTCAAAATAACTTAAATAAAAATATCATCAAATATAAAAAGAATTATCAATGTATGGATTGAAGAACACACAATATTTTTTCTAGAAAATCAATTTGTCTAGAACTTCTTTACATGGATGGTAACTTCAATAATATCCATCCATTCTCACTATCAAATATAAAATATCACAAAAAAAAAAAGTCTATTAATCGATTTCACAATATAGAATAAACATATGTGTGTTAAAGATGAAGAACGAACTTGATATTTGAAAACAAAAGAAGAATAAATTGTCAAGATCAAAATCACCTAAGATTAAATGATTTTAATAAATCAGAGTGTAAATCAATAACCTTGTTTTGAATCAAAAGTCCAATTAAGAAGTTTGCGGAATAACACTTAACTGTTTAAGAAAACTTTCAGAATAAATAACAGATATTCAAATAAATATCATCAATATCAATATCCTTTATATTGCCAAAATCACTGATTACAATCACCTCTAATCTGTTTGATTAGAAGAAGAACACAAATTGTTCTTAGGGTTTTACAACCTTAGAGGCTTGAGAAACTTTATCAGAAAGCAGTTACAATGAAGCACACTGTGAATTATAAATCCTATACATCAATCAACAATCAATACAAATTATAAGAACAAGATCAAGAACACTAACCAAATGCTTGGATTAATCACAAAGACGATTACAAAAATGAGAATAAGAAGAAGTTTCACGGTAGCCCTAGATCTCTGGAAATCCATGCGTACCAAAAATGATAAACTGTCAGATCTGTCATTCTATTACAAAGTCAACTATCTTTATATACTATTTACAACTTTGAACAATTTACAAAATAAACCCTAGACTTTGTTTTTCATCAACAAAACAATATTCCAACAATCTCCCCCTTTGATGAAATAAGCAAAGTCTTTATCTTGTAAGCCTCAGCTTCATCTCAAAATTTTTCACACTCTGAGCCTCCAGTTTATCTTTGAAATGACTTCAACCATAAGCTCCTTATCATTTGTACTGAGGGCTCCTTTCTTTGTTTTTCTTTTCTGATCCGCAGCCAACTTTCCTTTAAGCCCACTTAAAACTTTTTTGGAGAGTTCCATCACAAAACTTGTTCAACTCATTGGTCCTCATAGCTCTCAGCTTTCGATTTTTGTCTTTGTACATCACAACTGGACGCTTGACCATGATAACTTGAAATTCTTTCAGTTCCCCAGCAAATTTGATTTCTCTGTTTGGCGGTGTCACATTTATTTTTCTCATACCCCTTTCAACACCAATTTGAAGATCTTGAATCGACATAAGAACGAGCTTTATATGCATAAACTGAAACAAAGTCTTCAAAGCAAATCTGCAATGCTCATTTCTTTTGTTTCCATACAATTCATCAAACAGATCTTCAATGTCTACTAAATTCATCCAAAACATATCAGCTTCTGTGAAAGTGTATGTATTCTCATCTGATCTTGTCACAGTGAAGGTAGGATAAAAGATCTTAACAAATCTATCCTTTTCAATCTCTATCAGATCTACTATCGGGAACTCACTTCTAACCTTATCAGCACTTTGAGCCTTGTTTTGAAGAAAACTTGCATAGTTCACCAGATTTGGTCGATTTGGCTCCAATACTCTAAGCAACTTCAGAAATGTACAAGGAGCTTGCTTTTTACAGAAAATATTTTTCTCCAAATGGTCTTCAAGGTACGGTAGTTTGTTTCTTTTCCTAACGTATTCAGCCGATTTCTTTGAGGAAAGCTCCAGACCATTTTTCAACTTCTTTCTAACTTCTTCTTCGTTCAGAAGGCACAACATATCATAAATCTCTTTCTGAACTAGCCTTTGAACTTCAAACCTCAATTGATGTTGCTTTTGAGTCTCATCTGCTAGCACATATTCATCACAAATCTTTCCATGACCTCAAATTCATTCACTTCCTTCACAACCGGAGGAACAAAACTTTCAACTAGAAATGGCTCTATTTCTTCTTCTTTCACCGGTACTGTAACCTCAGGCTTTTCAACTGTTGGAATAGGTATATCATCCTTTAAGATTTCTTGAACCAATACTTCTTCCTCTTCTATTCTCTCAGCTCTAACAGCAACATCTGTTAGCTCTATAACATCATCATCTTCTGATTCTTCAATTTCAACAACATCTTCAATCATTAAAGCTTTATCTTGTTCATCTTCATCTGACTCTCCATATTCATAAAATTGTATAACTCTGACTGTATGTTCAATGGACTAGGAACATCTTCATAAAGAATCAATTCCTGTCCTTATTGAACATCAGCAGGTTCTTTTGAGCTTCCTGCCTCTCCTTTCTCTTTAACTTCAGACTCCTTCTTTGGATAGGTAATCATTAATATACCCGGTGTAGGCTCATCAAGCTTCCTCCTCTTCTCCCCCTCATGAGGAGCATCATCGGAGTCATCGTCATGCTCATCATGCTTTCGTTTGGGTGCAAAAGCTTGAGCCTTGCAAGTCTGTTCAACTGCCACCACCCGCTCAGATAAATTTCCCAAAGCAGTAATAACTGTACTTTCTAACCCTATCATCCTTTCTCTCATCTCATCAAATTGCTCAAACACAAAGTCTCGCAGCTCTTCGATAGCTTGATTCGAATCTGGTTGCTTTACTGACTCTTCTGCAACTGATTTTCCTTTCAAAAACTTGTGAATGTTTGTCATTTGAGCCATTACTTCTGATAGTTGAGCAGAAACATGACTGTTTACACCCGCAACAGTAGCATTTAACGCTTGATTTAAAGTAGTTTCAGTGACGAACGGGGAAAGAGTAACTACTGGGTCACTAAGACTTCTAGTTGACACAACAGTGGAACTTGTAAAAAGAACCTATGTGTGGCCAGTGCTCAGAGTTGGCAAAGTTGTAGCTCTGACTGGACTTCCACCCTCTTCAAGTGACGTAGCAACGAATGCTTCCGTAACTGAGGATGTTCCGGCAGTGACACCAAGTTCAACTGCACTTACTTCAACGAATGAAGTAGACGCAAGTGTCCTAGTGTGTATCGGTTCTAGACTTGGTGATTGAAATGAAGTCGTACACTCGGGCAGATGTGTACTTAATTCAATATCCATCAAATCCAAAGGATTATCAGATAGCATTTGTGCTTGTTCTCGGTGCTCAAGTGAAACAGTCTCCTGTTGAGAGGAGACTGAGTGGATGCTGGGGTGTGCAATTGTCAGTGGGATACTGACTTCTTCAATGCTAACTCCCTGTTGGGAGCTAACAGCAGTTGTGGCTATTTCCCGGTTTTCTGGGCTCTGGGCATCCCTCACACTCTGCTGAGCTATACTCACTATATCCATTGGAGCAGATCCTCCCTCATCATGAGCTGGTCCACCATCATCATCATCATCATCATCATCACCTTCCTCTGCTCCCTCATTAATGTTTGACAATGTACGTTCAGAATCAGAACTACTCTCATCTCCCTCACCTCCCCTTACATCACCCGCTTCTCCCTCAGTCACTTGAAGGATTCCCTGAACTTCAGCCCCTTGCTGAAGTTCCTCTCGTCCTACAACTCCTTGGTTTAGAGGACCCGGTTCTTGGGTCTCTATGGGAGCGTGATCTATTCGGTACAACCTCACATTCTCACTTGTCTGATCTGCATACTTTAACAATGCTTCTGGTATCAGCATGATGTTTGCATTCAGAGAATCAGGTACTTCATGAAGACTCATCATTACATAATCAGGGCATCTTTGAGAGTTTGATATTTTTGGTATATTTTCGTTTGCCATGAGAATGCCTTGGATTAAGATCTGAATAAACCTTTGTAAAGGAACAAACTTCCTTGACCTATGTAGTCTTGGCCAGCACAATTTCTTTAAGATCCTCTCATATACACTGCATAATCGTAGTGTTTATTGAATGCTATGCCGTGAAAGATCCGAAGACAATGAATACTGCATCTATTTATGCCAGTATGTTTTGATGTCATGCAATGATTGATAATGGCAAACAACGTGTACCATTCACTGTTCAGGCCGTTGCGATGGAATTTTGAACTCTTTGGTAAAGGCTTTGAATATCCCAAGCAAATCAGATCATGTACCAACTCTTCGTCTGATACGAAATCCTCGAAGTCAGCTATCTCTGGAAAGTTAACGGTATCAATTCTTCAGGGTAGGAACAGATTGTGTCTAAGTCTGGCCAAAGTAATCTTAGACTTGAATTGATCGATGATAACCTTGAAGTGATGGTTACCATCTGCTGGAACAAACTTAACTGTGTGCCAGAATTGTTGAAGGTACACTTGAGGAATAGAAGGTTTGTACTGTAGAAGATATCCCAAAGGATGTCCTTTGAGAATATCAACTATGATTGGGTGACTGACTTTGATAACTTTTGTATCGAGGCGGTGGTTATTGTCTTTGAATGGTAAACAATATTTGGGTTTAACCAGTTGATTGTCAGGGATAATGGTAGATGGTGATGGCCTTGTAACGGATGCTGAACGGACGGGTTTGGAAACAAGGGTATGGTTAGAAGAAGAACGGGAGTCCAAAGAGTTTGAATGATGGGATTGACTTGGAGAAGCCATTTGTAACCTGTGAAACATAATAAACATGTTAGATATATAGAGAAACAAATGAAATCTTTCAAGAATAGAAAAATAGAACATTTTGCCAAAAATTATAAAAATTTGTGTTTTTCTGTTTAAAGCATCGGGATTCCGGACAATAATATGAAAATATTATTGACACGATTCCAAAGTCAATCTTTCAGAGACCAATGTTAGAAAATCACAAATTTAAACAATTTCTTGAAAAAATGTTACATTTTTCTTAAAAAATTAAAATCCCAACACTTAGAAAAAAATTTTGAACAAAAACTCGAATGACTCTGTATACATCTCGAATTACACTTGAACAAACTCGAATGACCTTGAATTAATCTCGAATAAGGCTTTGTACAAACTCGAATGATATTTATAAAATCTCGAATGAGTCTATGTACAAACTCGCATGAAATGGAATAATCCTCGAATATGTTCATGAACCAACTCGAATAAAATGAAATATTTCTCGATTAAGTCTAAGTAACAACTCGAATGAAATGATGTATTGCTGGAATAAACTCAAATAAGAGATGAGTTCAACTCGATTATCTTTTGAAGAATCTCGAACTAAGAACAAACTCAACTCGAATGAACTATGACTCAACTCGAATGTAACCTAATACTTAAGAACTGAACTAAGATCAACTCGAATGAGTCATGAAAGGACTCGTGTATATGTTAAGTCCAACTCGATTACACTACCTGTCCAACTGGATCAAAATACATGTCCAACTCGATTAATTCTAGATGATTCTCGATTGACTGATTGAACAACTCGAATGGAACATGACTTTTCTCGAGTGATGTGTTACTCAACTCGAATGAAACTGAGTTTCTTCTCGATTGTAGTTTCATTCGAGAAACGTGTTCTTTGAAATTATTTTCAAGTCCTTACACTGATTTTTAAAATTTTAATTCCAATGGCTTTTTCACTGATCTAAAACTTGACCCCCACTCGAAAATCAATTTCAAACAAGTTTCTTTTACTGAAATTTGCTTAAAAACAACAACTTGGTTGTTAAAAATCCAAAAATCAGTAAATTATGAATTCGAAACAATTTTGAACTAAAACTTCAAATTTCTGTTTGTGTGTGTTAGATTGAACCATGAAATTTAAGATTCAAGTTCATAATCATTAACCGCACACCAACACACTTTTGATTTCAGTTTATCAACTACAAATTTTTAAAAGCCATGAACATACTATTACATTCATACGAACACATATATACAACAGATATATGGAAAAAAAAATTAAAACTGAAAATAAAATGTCGAATACTGAAAATAACAACATAGAACAAAAATAAAACACACAATTTGATGACTTCTATTTTGAAATAATCGAAGATCTGAGTGATTTTGAAGTTTCTTTGTGATGAAGGAAGGGTTTGAAGGAGACGGTGAATAGTTGCGGATTTCGAAAAATTGAAATGAGATTTGAAATTCAACTTTATAGTTGAATATGTTAAAAAATTCAAAGTTAAAAAGAACTTACCCGACCCACATTTTCACCTCATCATAAGCCCATGTATTAAAAACTAAAATTTCCTTCCAAAAAAAAATATTGAAACCCAAACAAAACAAATGTAAAAGAAAACAAAAAAAATTTATAAAACAAAAAAATTGAACACAAAATGTAAAAAAAAAAAAACTACTTTCACAAAAAAATTAAAAAAAAATTGTTAACTAAAAAGAAACCAAATTTTTTTAAAAAAAATTGACAATTAAAAAATTGTAAAAACATAAAATGCTCCCCCTTGAAGTTTGGAATGTAGCTCCCCCTCAGATGTAAATATTATTTCTCAAGTCAGCTCCCCCTACAAAATCTCAGATAAATCTTATCAGATTCTCAAAATCAGATAAAATTATTTTCTGCTCCCCCCTGCACATGACAATCCAAATCTGTTAAATTCCGAAAAATTTAAACTTTTAAAATTCATGAATTTAACATCAGATGAGGATCAAGATAAAAAATGTAAATTTAAAATTATAAATTGTAACTACTGAATTATTAAATCTAACGATTTAACATACCCAATTTGTATACCAAAAAAATAAACCTTTTTTCATCTAATGCTTTGGTAAACAAATCAGCTAGTTGATATTCAGTAGGAACAAAGTATAATTCTATATTCGCATTTTCAACGTGATCCTTAATAAAGTGATACCGAATGTCGATGTGTTTTGTTTTTGAGTGTTGCACAGGATTTGATGCAATAGCAATTGCGCTCTGAGAATCACAATATATCGGAATCTTCTGTGGTGTAAACCCGTAGTCTCGCAGTTGGCTCTTCATCCATCCACAACACCTGAGAACAGCAAGATGAAACAACAACAATTCTGCTTCAGCTGTAGACGATGAAACACAGTGTTGTTTCTTGGATGACCAGCAGACAGGTTTGTCACCTAAGAATTGAACTGCACCAGACGTACTTTTTCTGTCCATCTTATCACCTGCATGATCAGCATCAGAAAAAGCAGTTAAATTGAATGAAGATTCTCTGGGATACCACAAACCAATGTTTGGTGTTCCCTTCAGATATCTTAAAATACATTAATGACCCAATTATTCCTCGATAATGAGTTACATCTATAGGTTTCCCTGAAATGTCCTCATCGAGTTTGGATTTTGAATCCGGAGCCATGGGAGTTTTCATAGGAATACTGTTGACCATGTTAAATTTATTTAACATGTCTTGAATATATTTGGACTGATTTATAAAAATACCATCAGTCAATTGTTTAACTTGTAAACTTAAGAAAAAATTTATTTCTCCCATCATGCTCATTTCAAATTTCTGGGACATTAAGAAAGCGAATTTCTTACAAAATTCAGGATTTGTAGACCCAAATATTATATCGTCTACATATATTTGTATTACTATAATATCTGGCCCTTGACGTTTTATAAACAGGGTAGTATCAACTGCACCTTTGTTGAATCCACATTTCAACAAGTATGTTTAAAGTGCATCATACCAAGCACGCGGTGCTTGTTTAAGGCCGTACAGTGATTTGTCTAAAATATATACATGATCAGGTTTCGAAGGATCAGTAAATCCTTCAGGCTGATATGTATATACTTCATCAGTTAATTCCCCATTTAAAAACGCAGTTTTAACATCCGTTTTGTAGACAGTGAAGTTTTTATGACCAGCAAATGCTAGAAACATCCTAATTGCTTCTATTCTTGCAACAGGGGCAAACGTCTCATCATAGTCGATCCCTTCTTGTTGACTGTATCCTTTGGCAACGAGTCGTGCTTTGTTATGAATGATATCTCCATGTTCATCCTCCTTGTTCTTAAAGATCCACTTCGTGCCAATGATAGATTTATCTTTAGGTCACTCTACGAGTCTCCAGACCTTCAACCATTCGAACTGATTCAGTTCTTTTTGCATTGCGACAATCCAATCAGCATCCAGAAGAGCTTCTTTCACATTCATCGGCTCAATTTTGCTGAGAAAATTGGAAAATAAGCACTCGTTTATTGTGGCTCTTCTGGTTTGGACTGAAGCAGAAGGATCACCAATGATATTTTCTGTTGGGTGATTTCTAGTCCACTTGAAAGTATGTGCATATGGTTGAATGTGGTCTTGATTGGGATTTAGGTCTAAATAGGGAAGTCGGGGGTTGGCTTCAGATGTAGACAGTAAGTTATCTGAGATAGGAGTTTCTGAGTGTTCAGATTTTAAGGGGGTTTCAGAAGATTCTGGAGGTTGAATAGGTTGTACACTTTCAATTGGCAAGTGCACATCTGTTATTGAAGCTTCTCCAGTTTCTTCTGATACTTGTTGATGAGAATGATCCGAGACTACGACAGGATATTCAGTAATCCTGTCAGGCACCAAATTTAAAACATTAGTTTTGGGCTTCTCAAAGTAGTCTTCATAGAAATTCTCAAGCAGTTTATTTAATTCTGAATTTTCTGCACTCTTTTCAGTTGACTCCATAGAAGTCGGATTGTTATGTTCGGGTCCTGAACTGGTATGTTCAGAAGCCATTACCACTCCTTCATCAAATTTAATGTTGACGCTTTCATTGACTGTCTTGGTCCGCTTGTTGTAGACCCGGAAAGCTACTGACTCCTTCGAATATCCTATAAAGATACCTTCATCAGCTTTTTGATTAAATTTTCCAAGGTTGTCTTTGTCATTTAATATGAAGCATCTGCATCCAAAGACATGGAAAAATTTAATATTAGGTATCTGTTTGTTTATTAGTTCATAAGGAGTCTTCCCGAATCTTTTATTGATAATTGATCGATTCTGCATGAAACAAGCTGTTGCAACAGCTTCAGCCCGTAAGAATAACGGAAGGTTGGAATACGCCAGCATCGTTCTTGCTGATTCCACTAGTGTCCGATTTCTTCGTTCAACGACGCCATTCTGTTGTGGAGTACGAGTGGCTGAAATCTGATGTGTGATTCCTACAGAATTCAAAAATGATTCAAGAGATTTGTTCTTGAATTCTGTTCCGTTATCTGATCTCACAGTCTGAACTGAAAGTTACAACTTTACTTGAATTTTCTGGATGAAGTCTATAATGATTTCGGTAGCATCAGATTTGGACCGCAGGAAGAAAACCCTTGTGTATCGTGAGTAGTCGTCTACTATTACCAAAACATATCTTTTCTTGTTTATACATTGTACTCTCATTGGTCCACATAAATCCATATGTAGCAGTTCCGGTGCTCTCGTTGAAGAGTGTTGATATGCCGCTAGCACACCTTTATTTTAATTAAGAAATGGATATAAATAAACTAAAACTAGCAGACAAATAGGCAAGTATTACCTATCGTTTACTAGCATAGCTTAAGTAAGTCCGGGTTGTCGAACTCAGGGACAATTGGTGTAATGATGATAGGAACCGTCAGTTAATGGTTAACTATGGTTGAAATTGATTTAAAATGCATGTAAGATAAATGTGGACAAAAGATCTATCGTAATGACACACACGAGCAGGAAAGGAGATTAATAAATTGGATTTCTAACAAGGGGGAATATGTAACCAAATGGGATCACTCCCCCTAAACAACGGATGATTAATTGAAAGCGCAAATTGGATAATATACCGACATGATTTTTAACGAAACAACCACACAAATCTCTAAGCTATGGTTGAATTATTTAATCATGGCAGCTAATATTGTGATCACTCAAATCTCTTATACATGAAAACAATATCGACTCATAATGCGAGCAATGACAATTTAGCTACGCGGATCTCTCGTTATAGCACAATAATCCCATAACTCACGAATTGAACACGCAAATCTCTTTTATATGTTCAGAACTTGAGTCATGCGAAACCGAATGCTCACAATAAATTTACGAACTTTGAATGATGATTCGGTTGACACCGAATCATAAAATTCATGCTATACTCTCATAAAAACATAAATCCCCTCTCATTGTTATGAAAACACTTTTTAAACATACTCTTTCACCATCTCTAGAATGGTTCAAAGACACCAAGATATTTGGATCATCGAAAATGAATACTAACTATCTCGAACTCTCGTTATGGACATAATAAAGCCTTCATAGCGAGTTTAAAGAGTCTCAAACAATACAACGAGATTTTCATTCAAAGAAAGCAAACTATGACATATCATCCAATCATATACAAAGTATAAATCATCCAATGTTTAGGGTTTGTTACCCAAATGATTACATAGCAAAATTACTCCATTCTCATGGGGTAGAACACCATCTCAAAATAAGAAAGAATTATACACATTAAGATAAACTTAGGTATAAGAAAAACTCCCCTAATGATGTTTGTGATGATGAAGATGCAATCCACTATGTTAAAACTCCAAGATAATCTCCTTCCTTGCCTTCCTTCTTCCCCTAGAAATCAGAAGTGTGTGTGTTTTTGGTGATAAAAACCGTCACCTTCATAAATGAGCAGAAAATTCCTTTTAGAGGCTGCGGAGAACTCGCCGAGTACGAGGCTTGAACTCGCCGAGTTCTTGAGTTGTCAGCTTCTGATTTGATCTCCAGGAGGGCGAACTCGCGGAGTATAAGAAGGGAACTCGCCGAGTTCTTGAGTTGTCGACTCCTGATTCGATCTGGCATGTATCAGGAATTTTAAGAAATTGATGGCAATTCGGTTCTGGAAATTGATGAACTCGCCGAGTATGCTGAGTGAACTCGCCGAGTTCTGAGTAGATCAGACTTTCTGTTTTGATGTGAACTCGCCGAGTAGATGAGTGAACTCGCCGAGTTCTGCTTGTTTCCGCACCTTTCACTTCAATTTATTCAACCAACACCTAAAATGACAACTTGAACCTATAAGATCAATTTTGAGACGAAAACAACCAAATGCTATGCAAAACACGAGATATCGTCCGATAAAACATATACAAATTGGACGATATCAAGTGTTCGGATTTGGACTTATGTGAAGCTCTAGTCATCTTTCCTTTTTCGCAAGCGGCACACAACTGCTCCTTTTGAAACTTGAGAGTCGGTAGCCTTTTAACTAACCCACCTTTTGCTAGGTTGGTTAATTCGTTAAAGTTCAGATGTGAAAGACGACGATGCCATAGCCAAGCTGTTTTAGATGTTGCTTTTGACATTAAGCAGACATCCCTTTTCAGATTAATGGAGGCTAGGTCAATGGAGTACAAGTTGGTTTTCCTGTTTCCTACAATGATTTCTTTTCCTTCTCCAGATCGAATGCTGCACCGATTAGCTTTGAAGTTGACTTCCAATCCTTTATCGCAAAGCCGTCCAATGCTAAACAAGTTGTGACCAAGGCCGTCAACATAGAAGACCTTTTGAATTGTAATTTTATCGTATGCAAGACTCCCATAACCTTTGATCGGACAAAACTGATCGTTCCCAAATCTGACTGTCCCACAGAACTTTTCTACAAAGTTAGTGAGTGTTTCTCTTTGTCCGGTCATGTGCTTCGAACATCCGGAGTCAAGATACCATACATGATTTACCTATAAGACGAAATAGCACATGAGGTACCCACTTATAGTTGGGTACTTTTGATTTTGGTAAATCATGCAGTTGATGATGCTTTTTCTCATCAGATATGTCTTTTATTTTAACAATTGATGATAATTTAGGTACCCACTTTTTATCAGTTTTTTTTGGTATCAACTTTTGTACAATTCGCGGCGGAACTGTTTTTGAAAGATTATGCTGTGGAACCTTTTTCTGTTTGAAAGATGGGTCCTTTTTCTTAGGTTGCCATACAAGCTTATCAGATTTTACAAGCAGTGATTTACATGAAACAAAATTCAAAGCAATTAAATCAGTTCGAGAGAATTTGATACAAGATTTATCAATAAATTCATTATTATAGACAAAATTTTCAAATTTGCTATTTCTATCTGTAACAATATTTTCCTTCACTCGTGTTAGATATTATTTGATCATGTGGACTTATTTTATAATAATTATTTAGTTAATGTTTGTCTTGTATTTATTTCCTTGTTAGTTTATTTCAATGTAAAAGTCAAGGGACCAAAAGTGTCTATGCTCTAAAGTTAATTAAAGGAGCCTAGAAGTAGGCTCCTAGGGTTGTAATATTGATACACGGTTGGAATAGAAAGAATACATCAGCCGCCATTTTGATATTCTCTCCAACATTCTCTTTGTCTCTTCATCATTTCATAATCATTGAGTCTTGATTCTTTTTATGAGTGATTTAAGAAACATTTATGCGCTGATTTAATCTGGGATTTCATTACAACAATTGGTATTAGAGCTAACAAGGTGGATTTCAAATTCAAAGGAATCGGATTCTGCTGGGTTTCTTCATCATCATCGTGTTCTTCATCGTGTTCTTCATTTTTCTCGGTTAGATCCTTTTAATCTTCACTTTTCTGCTATTTTTGTGTTCTTCTTGTCATATAATCATCACATTATCATCTTCTCTGATTTAGAGCTTATTAGGTTCAATATTTCCATCAAAATCATCATTTAATCGGCTGTTTTTTAAAGTTTAAAACATATGGGTTTTCTATGGTTTTTAGTCGTATTTTAATGATTCTTAAGTGTTTTGGTATATTTTAAAACCTAAAAATTGTTTAAAATAGTTTCCCAATCACTTTAAAACAAATTTAGGCCATAAATCTGCTTATTTCGAAGTCTGGACTATTTTGATAATATTGCATATCTGCTGTTTTTCGGACCATACTGTAGCATTTCAGACCCTATTTCGGACCAATTTCGGACTACCTCGGACCTCATTTCGGTCCATTTCGGACCAATTTTAGGTGTATTTCGGACCATCCTATTGCCCATTTTGGACCTCGTTTCGGTCCCCTCCGAACTTCGGACCATACGAAGTCGAGATCAGGAAATTTCATTTTCATAATTTGTCTTGTGCTTTAATTTAACTTCTCATTTCGGACCATTTCCATTTCGGACCAACCGAATCCGGACCATCCGAATTCGGTCTCCCTTCCTGGAAAATTGTGTTCGTCCGAATTAGACACTGTTCACCCGAATACGGACCATCCGAATTTGGTTCTTTCATCCATCCGAAGTAGGCACTGTTCATCCGAATCCGGTCCATCCGAAGTCGGTTCATCCTGCTTCAATCATCCGAACTAGGTCTCTGTCCGAACCAACTGTTCATCCGAATTCGGTTTTTGTCCGAACTACAATCCATCCGAATTCGGCTACATCCGAACTCAGCACTTAGATCCGAATCAGTACCATCCAGTGTACTATTTATCCGCAGTCCAGTCCATCCGATTCAAGTTTCCACCTTCAAGATCTTATTTGTTCAATCAGCACCCTCAATCATGTCTCGTGAAGCTCTAGTACTCGGATCCGAGAACAGACCACCTGTTCTGTATCCTTACGAGTCTGAACAGTGGAAGTCCTGGTTCCTAAAGTTTGTCGGGATGCAACTCAACGGACACCTTATGCTTCAATCCATATCTGAGGGACCCGTTATCCACTATCGGGAAATCGCGGCTAGACCCGAGGCAGACCCCCCTGTACTCGCATCTAAGGTTGAGAGAGAACCAGCTAATGACGCCGAGCGTGACAGGCAGCATACCGATAAGAGGGCTGAGTATCTGATCTATCAGGCCCTCCCCACTGATATCTTAGTCGGAGTAGACAGCAAAATGTCTGCTAAGGAAATGTGGGACGAGCTAGAAGTACAAATGCTGGGGGCAGATCTAGATGACCGAGCTAAAATAGAGGAAGCTAAGGCTAAGTTTACTGAATTCCAAGCCAAAGACGGGGAGTCGCTGAAGGCTACGTTTACCAGGTTCTGTGCAGTCCTAAATGAGTTAAACAAACTGCACATCAAAAAGGACAAGGATGACATAAACATCCAGTTCTTTTCGGCCTTAGCCTCCAAGTGGCAGATTGCATACCGGGCCACCCGACGAGTCCTGAATATTCCCAAAGCATCGATCAATGTCGTATTCAAGGAGCTGAAAAAGTATGAAGGTGATGTGGATCACCAGAAACAGATGGCAAATCAACTCGCATCTTTGCTACTATCTGCTAACACTGGCATCAAACCTAATGATTCCCTAGCCTTGATCTCCAACACGAATATTCCCACTGCATCTTTTGCACAAGGTTCATCATCGTCACAGTACAGGTGTGCTTGTCCTCTGCGTGAGATAATGGATGAGGAAGAAGCCGTTATTCAAGAACAAATAGCCTTGTAAACAAATCGTCTCCAACAACGACGTTTTTCCCACAAGACTAACAATCAGCTCCGTTATGACACCGGTCCGCGGAGGTACTCAGATGACAGGAGAGATGAACGACGCGATGATTATCGTCGGGATGACTATCGCAGGGATGACAAGGATGAGAGGAGGTACGACGATAGACGCGACTATCGAGATGATCGCCGTTATGAAAGGCGAAACGATAGGCGTGATGATCGTAGGAATGACAGGAGAGACTATGATCGAAGGGATGATCGTCGTGATGACTGCAGGGATGACCGTGAGGACGATCGAAGAGAGTATGATCGTCGGGATAAAAGGAGGGATGAAAGCCGAGAACCTCGTCACGCCGACAAGAGGCCGGTAGAAGGAGGGATGACAGACCCAGAGCCGATGAACCGAAGGGCGTCGAAGAGCATCTCTATTATAAATGTGGGAAACCGGGCCACTTTGCTCGGGAATGTAACAAAAAGTTTAACAGGGACGTAGGCTACTATGAGCGGAAATTGGAAGCCGCTAAGAAACGAAACGATGCCATGGCTCTCGTCGCCCAGGAAGACTACTGGGATGCTGAAGATACCGACGAGGAGGATGATAAGGGCAAGAATTGTTATATGGTTGATCGTCTGGGGTTGGATCACTATGCCACTTCCACTGCTTCAGATTCAGACAGTGCTGATGAGGGGGAGAAAACGACAAATCCACCAGCATGCCTGATGGCTAAATCCGACGATCCCGAATGTTCTTCATCCGGTTCAGAGACACAAGAGGTATACTCCTGTTACATTCAAGAGCATGTAAATAATTTATCTGTAAATAGTGAATGTACATTGCACACACATATACTTGATCTAGAAGCTAGGTTAAATGCTGAAACTGAAAAGTGTGTGCAGGCTAAACATCTAGCTCAAACTTTAAAAGAGTCGTCTGAATTATATCAATCAAAGTGGTTAACAAATCACAATGTCATAAAACAGATGCTTATCGAAAACGTAGATGTTCAGGATAGGAATAAGTACCTTGAATCTTGTATGGATAGGTTATCGAATAAAAAACTCTCTTTAAAAGAAGAAATATATGTACTTTCAAAACAATTAGAGACAGTAAGTATGGAAAATATAGACAGTTTAGAAAATATAAAATGATAGAAGAAGAAAGAATAAGTTTGTACTCATGAATAAAGACCCTTGACACTTGAATAAACTAAAAGAAACTAGGTTTTACCATTCTAAACAAGGAATCAGTTTTAAAAATCCGAAATATTTGGAAAAGGCTCAAAGAGTTTTACCTTTATTTTATGACATGAATTATATGGGAGCTGGTCTTAAATCTTTCTTTTTTGAGTCATCAAAAGAAGTTTTAACCCAAGAGAATGAGAAACACATCGAAAACAAAGAAAAAGAAATACCTTTTCAATATGAAGAACTTAACGAGAGTTATCCTTCTAGAGTACCCACTTTAGAGGAAGACTTCTTGTCAAGTTATTCAGAAGTAGAAATGAAAGCAAAACCTGTAAAACCAATTCCTCGACTTTATATTCCTACAAAAGTTCTTCAACATCAAATTACTGTTTTAGAAAAGGAATTGAAGTCGACTCAAAAGAAAGCACTTGATCTTCAAGAAGCTCTTCTTAAGAGCGAGGAATATCTGGTAAATCAAAATTTTCAACAATCTGTAGAATTAAATGTCTACAGAGAAAAATTTGACACGGTTTCTCAAACATTGAAAGATTTTTCAAAAGAACAAACAGTTTCTCATCCCATCAAAATCCCATTTGTGTCATCCAACAAAGGCAAAACTAAAACTGAAAATTCTTCTATCATTTATAAAGGTGAGTGCTCAAAACCGTTTAAAAATGAGGTTTCTAAAAAGACTCAGATTCAATCCAAGTCTTTTAAGAAACCCAGTCACCAACAAAAAAGAAAATTCTGTAAAGTCTAAATCTTCCATGCATACTGACTCTAAACGTTTTGTTCCTACAGACTATGTAAAACGAGTTCCTAAAACCACCCTGCTGGATTTTTCAAGTTTTTCTTTGTGAAAAAGCTATAATGCCAAGTGAATTTGTTTCTAGAGATAGGATACCTGTAATCTCAGAAAACAATGTGTGTAACGATGTAACGAATTCTTCTGTTTGTTTAAAGTACTCTTTCAGTGAATTTTTTAAATTTATGTCCAACTCGTTATAGACGACAGGTTCCTGAAATGAATGCTTATGTGCCATATCCTCTTAAAAGAATTCGGAAAAAGAAAATAAAAAATGTGGCATCATCAGCCACAAATAAAAATGAGACTTGTCCTTTGCCGAGGCCCAAAACCAAAGCAAAAGTCAAAAAGGTCTCAAAAAGTCAAAAACAGAGGGTAATTTCATCGCCTAAGGTTCCAAAGCCTAATAAATCCAATATTCAATGGATTCCAAAAGGCTATGCATCCGAACCACACATAAATGCTAAATGGGTTCCTAATACTGCACACGTGCCATTTACACCTGGAACTCCTAAAAAAAGGGACCCATATTGAGATGGGTACCCAAAGTTGTGTGATCTTAATGCAGATGGTTCTTGGTTACTTATGATCAAGACCCGTTCTTCAATGAATTGGCTTCTAGTTACCATAGACTAGGACTCGTTCTTCTGCTTGTCGGTTGTGCTTAAACCGACACGTTTGGCTTCTGTGCATACAGCTCAGGACCCGGTCTTATTTCATCATGTTTTCTGAACATCTCGGTTCAGAACACGGTTTGATTGTCAATAAATAATGAATGTGTTTGAATGCATATAGTTTTTCATTGTATGAATTTAATTGTCTTTCACGCTAAATCCATCTAGTATATGGATTCGGGTTGCTCCAAGCATATGACTGGGAGAAGAGAATTGCTGTCCAACGTAGTTGAACAATATTGCGGGACAGTAAAATTCGGGAACAACCATCAGGCTCATATAAAAGGCTACGGGGACTTAGTCTTGAATAATCTAGTCATCAAGGACGTTGACTATGTTGAGGGATTATCACATAATCTATTTAGCATAGGACATCTCTGTGATAAAGGACTAGAAGTAATGTTTAAGGCTAAGAACTGCAGTGTAAGGAGTATGGATCGAAAATAAATCTTATCTGGTTCCCGTAACTCTAACCTTTACACCATAGACGTATCCAAGCTAATAGTCTATGATAGATTTGCCTCTTATCAAAAGCCTCTTCAAAAGACTCTTGGTTGTGGCATCGAAGGCTATCCCACTTGAACTTTGACAATATCAACAAGCTGGTTGCGAAACAACTGGTCAAAGGTCTCCCTGAATTGCATTATGAAAAAGACCATCTTTGTGGAGCTTGTGAGAAAGGAAAGATGAAACGATCATCTCACAAACCAAAACCCGAACCATCAACGAAAAGAGTATTAGAGTTACTTCACATGGATTTATGCGGACCGATGCGGACCCAAAGCATAAATGGGAAGCGATATGTGTTGGTTATCGTTGATGACTACTCACGATATACCCGGATTAAGTTCTTGCGATCCAAGGATGAAACGGCCCAAGAAATCATAGATTTTATAAAGAGTGTCGAAACCCAACAGCAGCTGTCAGTTCAATCAATCAGATCCGATAACGGCACGGAGTTCAAGAATTTGGTAGTTGAGGGTTTCCTTCGATCCAAAGGTATTCAGCATCAATACTCTGCTGCTAGAACACCATAACAAAATGGATTCATGGAAAGGCGTAACCGTACCCTTGTGGAAGCCGCTCGTACAATGCTAACCTACTCAAAGCTACCTCCATTCTTGTGGGCCGAAGTCGTATCAACAGCTTGCTATACACATAATCTCTCCATTATCCATAAGCGCTTCAATAAAACTCCTTATCAACTCTTTCTGAATAAAGTGTCTTTTATCAAGTACTTACGTGTATTTGGTTGCAGGTGCTATGTGCTGAACGATAAAGACAACCTCGGGAAATTTAACGAAAAAGCGGATGAAGCGATTTTCATTGGATACTCACCAACTCGAAGGCTTATCGTGCATTTAATACCCGAACCAGGACATTCAATGAAAGCGTGCATGTCACATTTGATGAATTGGCTGAACTGGCACCCGAAGTTGATCATACAGGACCTCGCATTACACAAATGCCTGGAGACTCTTCTGCTCGCCCTACTTCTTTTTCATCTTCCGATTGAGTTAATTTATTTGATCCTTTTTATGTAGAATTTTTCGGTCCTATTACTAATGTGTCTAATGTTGTCAATAATGTAGGTAATCCATCCAATTCAACTTCACCACAAAGTTTATCCGCTCCATCTTCATCCACATCATACCCTCATCCATCAATATCATCCACTGATAAATCCGCAGTTGAATCTACTCCTATAATACCCTCACATATAATGCAAAATATCCTTCCTTCATCTGAACACTCGGAACTCGAACCGGAACCAGTGGTACCATCACTTGAAACCATTGACCATGAATCTTCATCCATCCCCACTTTAACCACTGAGATTCCATCCCGAGCACCCCTTCCACACGAGACTAAATGGACCCGAAATCACCCAACCGATCAGATCATTGGTGATGTTTCAACTGGAGTCCAAACACGTAGGGCGTCTGCTAATGAATGTATCTTCGCATCACTCCTTAGTATGATAGAGCCCGCTCGTGTGGATGAAGCCCTAAAAGACCCAGACTGGATAGTTGCAATGCAAGAAGAACTCAACCAGTTTGAACAGCTCAGACTATGGCGGTTAGTTTCCAAACCGAAAGCCCGTACGGTGATCGGAACACAGTGGATCTTTAAGAACAAACGAGATGAGAACGACATTGTGATAAGGAATAAAGTGAGACTTGTTGCCAAAGGCTACAGACAACAAGAAGGGATAGATTATGACGAGACCTTCGCTCCAGTTGCACGGATCGAAGCGATCATCTTCTTCACGTATGCGGCACACAAGGACTTCAAAGTGTACCAAATGGACGTCAAGACAGCCTTTCTTAATGGTGAACTTAACGAAGAGGTGTACGTTGAACAACCACAAGGATTTGTTGATGCACATAAACCTGACCATGTTTATGTGCTAGACAAAGCCCTCTATGGTTTAAAACAAGCACCTCGCGCATGGTATGATAGTCTCTCAAATTTTCTTATCTCTGCTGGTTTCAGCAAAGGTGTGGTGGACACAACTCTGTTCACGAAAAAGGAAGGCCCACACATAATGCTAGTACAAATATATGTCGACGACATTATATTTGGATCTACCGACAGTAATTTCTGTAAGGATTTTTCATCCCTAATTGAGTCCAGGTTCGAGATGAGTATGATGGGGGAAATGAAATTTTTCCTCGGATTACAAGTCAAACAACTTGAGAATGGGGTTTTTTGTGAACCAGTCGAAATATACTCTTGACATTCTCAAGAAGTATAAGTTAGACTCTTGCACGAGTATCGCAACTCCCATGGCCTCCAACTGTAAGTTAGACACTGATCCTTCTGGGAAAAGTGTCAATAATACAACTTACAGAGGGATGATAGGATCCTTACTGTCCTTGACTGCTAGTAGGCCTGATATAATGTTTTCAACATGTCTTTGTGCTCACTTTCAGGCCGACCCAAAAGAATCACACCTAACTGCGGTAAAACGCATTTTTCGTTATCTTAAGGGTACACCCGATCTTGGTCTATGGTATCCAAAGGGAACCGATTTTGATCTTATCGCCTTTTCAGATGCTGATTTTGCAAGTTGTAGAGTTGACAAAAAGCACGTCGGGAGGAATACAGTTCTTGGGAGACAGACCGGTGAGTTGGTCCTCCAAAAAGCAGAATTGTGTTTCAACATCCACAGCTGAGGCTGGGTATGTAGCAGCTGCAAACTGTTGCTCTCAAGTGCTGTGGATGAGAACACAATTACGCGATTATGGATTCTCACTCACCAATATCCCAATTTACTGCGATTCTCGAAGTGCAATTGCCATCTCTTGCAATCCCGTGCAACACTCTCGAACGAAACACATAGATATCATGTATCATTTTATTAAAGATCACGTAGAAAAGGAAACCATTGAGTTGTATTTTGTTGGCACAGAATATCAACTTGCGGATATCTTTACTAAAGCTTTAGACGAACCTCATTTTCAGTTTTTAGTATCCCATATCGGCATGTTGAATCCGTCTTCCAATTAAATATCAGATATTGTCTTAAATAATTTTATTTCAATCTATCATATTTGAAATTCCTTTATTTTAGAAAATATCTGTTATTTAAATTTAAGGATTGTGTCACAAAATTAAAACTCAATATTTCCTTATCTATGTACCTTTTTAATAATTAATGATCCTGACAAATTGCTGTGTGAATTGTTCATCACTGAGTGGGACGCAAATATAATCCAGGTTTGTCTGTATCTTTAAGGCTAAAAAGGTTCAAGGATTTAATCTGAAAAAGATAAAATAAAAGAAGCGTTATTTATTTGAGGGGGAGTATCGTTAGGATGTTAATTTTTATAATTCTTTGTTCCTTTTTATTTTTATTATTTTTCTTAGTTAAATTATTAATTTTAGGTTGCTTAATTTTTAGATTTTCAAGGTTAATTTAATAGGTCAGAAAATCCCAAAAAGATTTTATTTGTTTAAATTTGTCAAAAAAAAAAAAAACCAAAAACATTATATCTAGTTTATTTTATTTTATTTCATTCTGTCTTAACTTAATTGTTGAAAGAAAATCTCAAAAAATATTTTATTGTGCATTTGTTTATTTTTTATTGTTAATTGTCTAAATTGGGCCAAACTATTTGTTTAAAATGGTTGTGTCTATTTATTTTTAAGGCCCAAATCCTTATTTTTGTTTGTGTGTGTGTGTGTTTGGTTGCAATCCGGCGACCCATGTAACCCTGGGCGCGGATCCTGCAGACCCGACCCGCTCCCTTTAAATAGGGCGGGTCAACGGTCAAACTTTTATCTTCTCCTTCAAGTCTCCTCTCCTTCTTTTCTCTCCTCTCTACCAACGAACACCACCACCGCCAAACCCCCATTACCGACATTCAAGCTTTGTGAACCATCTTTTTCCACCGTTTTTGTTGCTTCTTTCAACTTTGGCACTATCAGGTACTCCTTTTCTTACTTTATTTGAGTATTTAACTTCATAAATTGTATGTTTGATTTTCAAATTTTTATTAGTTTTTCATTTTGGTTTTTACTAATTTTAGGTCATTTAATGTACTTTGTTTAGTTAGTTGTAGTTATATAAATTGTTCCTTACATGTTTTTAGACTAGGATCTTTAATTTCATGCATTTTTGTCACAATCACCACTGTTCACGTTGCATGCTGCATGAAGATCATTAATGAACTGCTGAAATTCTGACTTCCGAATTCGGACCAAGCCCCGAATTCGGATGTCCCACTTAGATAAAATTTCAAGTGTTTCACACGTCAACGACCGAATTCGGACACTGTGCATCCGAACTCGGACCACTGTTAATCCGAATTCGGACCTTCAAAGAAATTTCAAATGTTCATTAAGTCTAAGTTTTCAGTACCGTTCATCCGAAATCGGATGGGATCCGAATTCGGTACTCATCCGAATTATGTGTTCCATCCGAATTCGGTCCATTCATTATCATTGCATACATCCATTTCGGTCCCCATCCGAATTGCCATCATCATCCGAATTCGGACCATCAGCATTCTCCACATCATCCGAATTCGGACCATCATATGTCATTTCTAAATCTTCATCCGGATTTCAGCAAGATCCGAATTCGGTGGCACTGTTCATCCGAATTCGGTCCATCCGAAATCCAACACTTAGCATATTTTTTAATATTTTCCATTTTTGCATTTTCATTATAAATCAAAAATCCAAAAAGATTTTCATTCCGGTGCACCATTGATTAGAGTTAGCATTAGTGTTTGAGTAAAAATTTATCATTTAAAGTCTTCTGTTCTAACTTTGATGCACCTTTACAGGCTACATGGAACCAGCTGTCATTCTTACCATACCCCATCCCCCCATTCCCAACAACAATGCCCAATTACCCGAAGAATCTATTCTTCCGCAAGCCGAATTCGTTGAGTTCATGCCACATAATTGGCAGCTTGACGTGTCCATCCTCACCCGAGAACCCCAAACTCTAGCCTTCGACATCCTCACTCACCACCCAATCTACTACTCCCTTTCCACAGCCATCGCCGTTCCCCAAATATACCTGCAACAATTCTGGAATCGGTTGCAATTTGTCACCTATGCCGAACCACACTTCACCACCACCATCGACTGTGTCCCAGTCAAGATAACCACCGCAGCCATACGCCATATCCTTCACCTCCCCGCCGAAGCCCATTCCCCAACTCACCTTCACTTTGCTCCCATTCCTTCCGTCCAAGAAACCCTTTCCGAAATTCAAGCCTTGGGATATGACGGTCCTCTCACAAAACCTTCCTATTTTAGGACCAAGAATCTCCAGACTCACTAGAGAATTCTATTTGACGTAATCAACAAGTGCTTCACTGCCAAGCATGCTGGCCACGACTCAGCATCAGCACAGGTCCTTGCCATGTTCACTGGCTTTGCCTTCGACCGACATGTAGATTATGCGGCATTCCTCTTCGAGGAATTGAGGAGAGTTCACCTGGAGAGGGGCACCAAAAAGGGACGAAAATACATTCCTCTCCAACGTTTTCTACAACTCATCATACAGTATGCCATGGACAACGATGACGACATTCATGAGCGTCCAGAGGCAGATGTCTACCCAACAGTGGCAATTCAAAAGCTCAATCTGCCAAAAGGAGCTCCATCTGTACCAGTCATGACAATCCCACTGTCCCATCTTCTAAGGGCAGTGCAATCGGAGAGGGTTCGGGCTTATATGAGAGAGTTCTATCCGGATGAGGCTCGGTCAGATCCGACTGAGCCTACCCAGTCTGAAGGTGAGGTTAGATTGAGTGAGGAAGAGGGAGAAGCGGCGGAAGTAGAACAATCATTGGGGTTAGCTGAGCGGGAGACTATGCGTGTGAGCGAGGGAGGAGCAGGTGAGGCAGCAGAGACGGTGGATTCTGAACGAACCGTCTCTGTTGTAAGAGGGATTGAGGTAACATCTGAGAGTGACCGCAACCCAATCAGCCGGACAACCCACTTACAGACCATTAGTCCGATGGTCGAACTCACCCCAACCACCCACTTAGCATCCTCTCAACAGGGTGCTACTTCATTTCACGGGGAATTACCACGCATGCCATCACCCTCTCATTCGGAGAGCGGTGGTGTTGAACGAGGTCACACTCTGCCCCATGGGACCGAAAATCTTTCTCCCACGACTCACTCCCCACCCCCACACACATCGCACGACGCCTTCGTGGCGTCCCATGAACGAGCTATCTGAGGAACGTCATTCCTCCCTTTTATCACTAATTAAGGGTAAGGGTGTCGCTTCTGCGGATGTGCCTCCACCAGGGACCCGCTCAGTCCAAATAATGATTCAAGAGCTATTCGACAAAATAGACGCGCAGAACCGCCTAATCCTTCAAGTCCAGGAGCAACTAAACTCCCGAATGGACCGTCTAGAATCAGCAGTCATCGAGCTCCAGTGCCATCCCCAGGCTGAGTCCCATAAAAGGAAGCATGACGATCAGGACAACCCTGATCGCCATGAGGGGGAGAAGCGCCAAAAGACTCAGTCTGAGGACTTAATGTTGATCGTAGGGGGAGCAGAAACAAAAAGTGCAGAGGTTCAGGGGTCCGGGGAAAAGATGCACGAGGCTCAGGAATATCTGATGATAGAAGACGAACCCATGTTCGAGGGTCCAGCTCCACTGGATCCAAGGACAGCCTTGGTTGAGTTCGAACCCGTACACGAAAAAGTTGAAATTATTTTGGTGTCTGACTCAGACTCCGATACTGAGGACAACCAAGCTTTAATCATCCCTAAGCCTAAGCCCGAATCACCTTAAAAATCATCATCCCCCTTTGAATTCCTAAACTCTCCACCCCCAGCTCCACAACAAGAAATACTATCATCCATCCAAGCTCCCCCATCACTAAAAGAATCCCATTTTGTCCAAAGCCCGCCAAGATCTCAAAGTCCTCCCCTAGTCCAACAATCTCAACAACCAGGACCTTCAGAAACCACGAGGGTAGATTGCTTTGATGAGACTCCTACAGAACCCGGTGCATATGACAGAAGCGATCTATATTGGGTAGGCTGGTATTCAAAGGGTGAGGTACAAACACTTCCACCAGAATTGAAAGAGGAACTAAGACAAGAACGGCAGGGGAAAATCTTCAAATTGCTAGAAGCTAAATCATCAGAAATAGAAGAACCCCCCATTCAGGGCCTCAAAAAATTCCTTCAGAAGTTTCCTCCGGAGAAATTTCAGAATCCGTTCCTAGAAGAACGTTTTAAGATGGTGTTCAGAATGAAGCCAGGGTCTTTCAGCAGGCGCTTACTCATGGAACTGAACAATGCATCCAAAGCTGAACAGGCCGAATACAACCAATTAATGCTCAGGGAAAGGAGGTCCAAAGTCTCAAAGTCAAAGATAAAGAAACTCCTGACCATCACCATGTGCAAGAGAGCAAAAGTTTACTATCCTGCCTTTCAGGTAGAAAGAGAAGATGGCACAGTTGAGGAGTTCTACGAGAATGACTTGGACTTCATAAATGTGGACGACGTTGAATTCTTACACTATCGATTGAAACATCGAATCAAAAAGCGTCTGTCTCACATGAGTGTCGTAGGTGCCCTCATTCGAAGTATGAACCGCCGCTCTATTATCATGTGCCTCAGAGACTTTCAAATGGCGATAGAGAGCGCGCTGTTTAAAGTTGGCCTACGAGCACCTGATCAAGATAGCTTCCTTCTCGCCCACCATCCTGCCTACAGAGTCATCTTCAGAGGAGGCCCGGGTGTCATTTTTGTGAATCAGAAAGGCTACAAGAGATTAATGCGCTTTGAGGATCTTCCCTGTTATTCTGACGGTACTCTCAGAATGGTTAGAGCCGTGCTTACTCGAAAAGTTCAAGAATATGATGCTCAACCAGATCCAGAACTTAGATGTTCACCGAAGGAATTTCAGGATACCCTCAGCGGCATTGAATATCTGAACGAACGGCTACACATGAGACAAGTGATCAGACGATTTGATGTCATCTTTGGACTCCGTGAATCTACAGACCATGCCAGAGTTCCAGGACCTCCACGTTGATCGAAAAGGGGGAGATTGTTAGATATTAAATTTTGTTCATGTGGACTTATTTTGTAATAATTATTTAGTTAATGTTAGTCCTGTATTTATTTCCTTGTTAGTTTATTTCAATGTAAAAGTCAAGGGACCAAAAGTGTCTATGCTCTAAAGTTAATTAAAGGAGCCTAGAAGTAGGCTCCTAGGGTTGTAATATTGATACATGGTTGGAATAGAAAGAATACATCAGCCGCCATTTTGATATTCTCTCCAACATTCTCTTTGTCTCTTCATCATTTCATAATCATTGAGTCTTGATTCTTTTTATGAGTGATTTAAGAAACATTTATGTGCTGATTTAATCTGGGATTTCATTACAACAACTCGCCACTATTGTTTTATTTTCTGGTTTTTTTTTTCTCTTGGCTTCTTTCTCCATATTTGCTTCCGAGAACCATTTACAATATAATCTAACATAGAAGAAACATGAGAATTAGTGATCTTAGAAACTTGTTTCTTCTGTAAAGGTTTCTTACCTTTTGAAGTTTGGACTTTGAGTGCAATTGAGTCCTTTGTAGAAGATGATTCACCTTTTTCATATTTAATTAGGAGAATCAAAAGTAACTTTTGTTTTCTCCTTCTTTTGTTGTAACCTTGGTGAGTTTTCAGATGATTTCTTTGAATCTGTAGATATTCTTTGTAGAATTCTAACAGGTTCTTTAAGATCATCAGTTTGTTTGTTATGTAAAGGTTTTACAAATTCATCAATTTTAACAAACAACTCTTCTAATGAATTAAAATCAGAGTTCATATACAGATCAAATTCTGTTTCAGAATTGATAGAATCAAGTGAAGTTGAAGATAATGGATCTGATAATATTTTGTTCTCAGACTGTTTTTGTAATTTCTGTTCTAGAATTTTAAGTTCAGCCTTAAGAGTTTGATTTTCTGTCTCAAAATTTTTGATTTTCAATTCGAGATATGAGTTTATCTTTTCGAGAATTGAAAATGATAAATATAACTTTTGGGATTGAGTAGTAGATTCAGATAAATCCTTTTCAGAATATGTCTGAATATACTCCTCTTGAATGTCAATATTAATATTTGATTCATTTATTCTGTTATGGTCAACAGAATTTTACATTTTGTCCGATCTTAATCTTTTTGAATCTTCACTAGATTCTACCTCATCTGATGCTTTCATAAAATTCATTTTTAATCCTAGATTCATATATCTGACATCATATAAAGTCGGTGAATTTGAGATAGTCTTTGTCAGATATTTAGGATTTTCCCAACCAATACCAGATTTAGAATTGTAAAATTCTGTGTCTTTTGGTTGATTTAAAAAGATAGTTTGATCTTTTTGACCTCTTTTGATAAATTCATCTTCCATTTTCTTTATTTTCTCATAAAGATTTGTTCTTTCCTCAAAAATGGCATGATATTTTACAGAAAAATTTCAAGCTTCTAATTCTGCCAAACTCAGTTTTTCTTGTAGGTCAGATATATTGTTATTAAGTTCTTGGATTTTGCTTTGCAGTTCATTTGCTTTGTCTTGCAAATATGAAACTGCTCGTAATGCCAATGCTTTATCCTTGGAAAAATATAATACTAATGCATGTTCATTACGTAACTTGTTTTGCAAGGAGTGAGCATGTTTCTTTTCAGCCTTTAATGATTTTTCAAACTTCTTAAGCATAAAGGCCATTTGTGTTAATTTTTCTTCAAGCAAACAGGAATCATCATTTCAGAGTTAGAATTAGAATTTACCTCTGGTGTTTCTGAACTGTCTGATTTTTCCGACTCTGATTCATAAGTATCCTTTTCTTTGCTTCATTCAGCTTTTCCTGTTGCCATTAACGCTAATTCTTCAGCCACTTCCTCATCAGACTCTTCGTTTTCCTCATTTTCTTCATCTGTTAACCCAACCCAGACCTCATCTTCTGCTATCATTACTGACTCACTCATTCCTGATTCATTGAATACTTCTGATTTAAAGCAGATATGAGCATCCTCATCCAATATGTCTTCATCCTCTGACAACTGTAGCCAATGATCATCCTCAGCCATAAGGGCTTTTCCAGCTTCCTTTTCTTTGGCTAGGAGAGCCTTTCTTGTGTAGTAGTCAGAGTTTTTGACTACTGGCATTCTGCACTCACGAGCAAAGTGTCCTGGTTTTCCACAATTGTAGCACTTTTGCTCTGTTTCTTTCTTGGTTGATCTATCAGATTTTTCGTATTTTTCAGCTTTCCTGCCACTGCTCTCACCAGACTTTTCATACTTCTCTTTCTTTTCAAACTTCCTTGAGCCAGTCTTGTATCGCATTTTGTTGTTTATTGGCTTTCGATAAAATTTCTTTTGGAAATCCTTAGTGAGTAAGGCCATCTGCCTTTTCATCTCTTCTATCTCTGAATCGGTGGATGAATCTGAAGAGTCGGATTCAGAAGAGCTACTGCTTATGACTGCCCATTTAACCTTCTTCAGCTTATACTTATATTTCTTTTCAGCCGATAAAGCCAAAGGGTCAACGGTCTCTTTCTCAGCTTTCTTTTTACCAGATATCTTCCGCAAGACAACCTCTTGATAGTTGGTGAGGTTTTCAAAAATCATGTGGAAGTCCATCTCTTCAATGTCTTTCATCTATTGGATTATCATCGCATACTTTTCCCATTCTGGGTTAAGTACGTTTAAGAACTTGACATTGATATCTAGATTGGACTTTGTTACCCCGTTTCTTTTCATCTCACTTACCAGACTGACAAATTGCAAGTAAGTGTTTTCTAGTAATTCTCCTTCTCGTGCTCTAAAATTCTCAAAAGTCTTTTATTAAAGACGAATCGAATGCATCGTGTTTATGAAGATGAAGCGTGTTTAAGATGAATCCGATGAGGTTGCATCGTGTTTGAAGATGAATCCAATAAATCCGACGAACACGCATCGTGTTTGAAGATGAATCTGATTAAGATGCATCATGTTTAAAGAACAATCCGATGAATCCGATAAAGATGCATCGTGTTTGAAGATATATCTGATGAAGATGCATCGTGTTTGAAGATAAACCTGATGAATCCGATAAATATGCATCATGTTTGAAGATGAATCTGATAGTGATGCATTATATTTTAAAGAAGGTTTTAGATAAATAATATTTGTTTGATTTTTTTCCTTTTGAATTTCTTTTAAATTTAGAAATGTCTTATTTGCATTTAATGTGTAAGTATTAGTTGAAATATTCTATTAAATATAAAATTAAAATTGAGTTGACTATATATATTATTTTCCCAAAATACCCCTATGCATATCAAATACGTGTATCACGTGATGCAGCGATGATCATTTAATCTAAGGGGTGTGGTCGGTTCTTTTTTAGGTTCTTGATACATATGGTTCCCCATGGAACCTGACCATATATATATATATATATATATATATATATATATATATATATATATATATATATATATATATATATATATATATATATATATATATATATATATATATATAGACACACACACACACACACACACAAATATGTTGTTAATTTTCATTGTTTATTGTATATTATAGGAACACTTGCGAAATTATTTATATGGAAGTACTACATTGATTGGTGGATCGTATTTGTCGAAGCTATTAAGGTAGATTTCTTTTCGATCGATATATAGTTTTAATTTACATAACATTCATTTAGTATGGTTGCCATTAGTAGAAAATATAACATATCCAAAATTAATCTATTAGAGATTAATTTCAGATTATTCCCATTTTGGGACTGCTTTTTGAATATTTTGTCTCATTTAAGATGTGAATGCGTATTAACAGATTGAATATTCGAGGAAAATTGGTATACAATTCTCTTTAATCCTACAGGTAGCGTATTATATGCATACTTGGGGAGTTGAAGAGAAATGCAGCCGATTTTTTCTTAAATACTCAATCCAGTTAATATGTATTCATATACCAGACGAAGTATTCATAAGTGGGTTTAGATTGACCACCAACAGTCATATTTGTACTTACTCATGTCATGCTTCCATATTAAATAGGGCTAATGACCAAAAATAGTAACATCTTTTGTCATTTTTTCATTAATAGCAACATAATATTTTTTTTATCATTAATAATAGTAACTTTTGTATTTTTTATCAATATTAGCAACTTTTAACCCAACTAACTGAGTTTCCAGTTAACTTAGTTGACATCGATTTTTTTTGTTGAGTTGGATACCCACGTGTATAACCAGATGTACCATGTTATTCACTCGGCTTCCAGATGTGCAACCATCGCCGCCTGAACCACCGGAATCTTGGCCCAGCATGAGGGCATATTGGGGTCGAGTAAGACGTTGTTGTAAAAGATATCGTAATCATGGATTCGACAGTAATCCACTTTATTTCGGTAAAATAAATGGTCTCCGGTGAGGCTTTTGCATGGGGTTGATCGTTATCCGGTGACGATAAAGACTCGCTTTTGTGACCTGGGATCGAATGAAGGATGAAGTTTAAGCCAGGTTCGTCTTTTTCGGTCCCAATTATTGATGGATTTGTCGAGGGTGTAGCCGAAGCTTGGGTCGTCGTAGAAGGTTGAGACGGGTGGGTCGTATTTGAGGTTGGAGGCCGGCTACACCCTCGACAAACCCATCAATAATTGTGACAAATTGCAAGTAAGTGTTTTCTAGTAATTCTCCTTCTCGTGCTCTAAAATTCTCAAAAGTCATCGACTGTTCATTGCTCTATTGGTTGCTGCCCTGTCGGAACCCCTCATTAGCTTGCACACCTCATCCCAGATGGATTTGGCGGTCTTTGTGTTTGTTAGGCAGGGATAGATGTCATTAGGGATTGAAATCAGTAACAACTTCCTAGCTGTTTTTGTCCCCTAATTTTCTTCTTTTCTGTGCCTCTGTTAGATTTGTAACCTCAATAGTTCTTGGTGGAATTGGGGGGTTTCCAGTGGGTACACCAGGGATTGTCTCCATGAATATAGTTGGTCCGTCCGTCAAGAGTTTTAGCATTTCTTCCGAAAGATCATGGAAACTGATAAATTCCAAAAACCTTTCCCTCCACTGTACGTATTCTCCCTGATAGAGAATTGGAGGTTTCGTCTCTGATCCCATGGCAAGCGCGTCTTTTGACATGATGACTGATAGATAGGAAACTTTCCAAGATCGAATGATATTTGATTGAAATTGAAACAGTTGATCAATTACAGAAAATTGATCAAACTTGAAAGAATGTTTACTGAAACTCGAATGAACAAGATAATCAACTCGAATGATAAGTTGATCAACTCGATTAATGAATGAGTGAATCTCGGACAATGTATGTTCAACTTGAATCTATAACAAATGAACTTGTTAGAAGAAGTAAGCAACTCGAATTAAGTAAGGACTTAACTCGATTCAGTTAGAATAAAACTTGAATCAATAAGGAATGAAACTCGACTGAATCTATGTGCAACTTGATTGATTTATTGTGAGACTCGATGATTCACTGTGAAACTCGATTGATTCATTGTGAAACTCGATTGATTTACTGTTCAACTGGATTGGATATTTGTGCAACTCGTACTAAACTTTGTGTAACTCGAATTAACCTATGTGTTACTCGAATTAAACTTTGTGCAACTCGAATTAAACTTTGTGCAACTCGAATTAAACTTTGTGCAACTCGAATAACACGTAAGTTCAACTCGATTGAAAGACACTCCCAACTCGAATGTAAAACAAGCCAACTCGATTGAAATTCAGTTTCAACTCTAATGAAATGCACTAGCAACTCGATTGGAATACAAGTTCAACTCGATTGACACTAAAGTCAACTCGATTTAAACTTGAAATCAACTCGAATGTCAAATGTAGTCAACTCGAATTGCCTAAGAACAGTATATCGAGTTTCTTAATTTTTCAAAATTTTCAAGTCTGAAATTCGACTTAATTTGTAAAACTGAGCTATTTTCAACCAAATTGATATCGAAGGTAGGGATTTTGATTTCAAACACTTTTTGTGAAAGTTTTTCATCCAAAAACAGATCTAAATGTGACTTTTTCAATGAAACAGTGAAGAACTTTTGGTTTTTCAATATTTCTGAAAAATCAATAGATCTATTTTTGTGTTTGATGAATCAAAACAAATATATGATCAATTCAATCGTTTTCCAATCCTCTTCCTTCGATCCAATTTTCAGATTCAACAATCAACAGGATTATAACCCTTGTTGATTTTTCTGTTTTTCGAAAAAATGCTCAAGAACAGTGTTCGAAAAAAATTCAATCTCAATCAAAAATCACCCTAAAAGCTCTGATACCAATTGTGAATTATGAATCCTATACATCAATCAACAATCAATACAAATAATAAGAACAAGATCAAGAACACTAACCAAATGCTTGGATTAATCACAAAGACGATTAAAAAAATGAGATTGAGAAGAAGTTTCACTGTAGCCCTAGATCTCTGGAAATCCGTGCATACCAAAAATGATAAACTGTCAGATCTGTCATTCTGTTACAAAGTCAACTATCTTTATATACTATTTACAACTTTGAACAATTTACAAAATAAACCCTAGACTTTGTTTTTCATCAACAAAATAATATTCCAACACACACAATTACAGAAGTTGCACGTACAGACTTACAATAGAAAGACCTAGTCTATCTATATATATAGCCTTCTGATTTGTTTCCTTGACGAACTCTGATTTCTCTGGTAGTAGATATACTTGGAAGATATTCAAATCTTGAAATATATATCACTTCCTGAATTTCAGTACTTTCTGTTATTAATCTGTTGAGCAGCTTGAACTCTTAACTCTGGCAGCTTGAACTTTGAACTAGCAGCTTGAACTTATTGAACTAGTAGCTTGAACTTTGTAATTACACAGAACTACTAACAGTTTGAGAAATCTAACTAACAGCTTGACATACTTAGAATATTTCCCAACAATCTCCCCCTAACTTAAATTCTTTATATAAGACTTTAAGTTTCTATACAAATAAGGAAATAAAACAAAGTAAAACTGTTATATACAAACTAAGGCATCCAAAAACTGACAACTGTGAAAGTTTCTGCCTTATATCCTTTATGAATTCTCTCTTTAACTCCACTTTATCACATTCAATCTTTATAGAGCTCATCTGGAGTAGCCATGCTTTTGGCAAATCGAGGAATTCAAAATTGTAGAACCTGCTGGATCTGTCTGCAAGCTTGAGTCTATATGTCATGGATTTGGCATATAAATCAACCTGTACAATCTTCATTTCCTTGGCAGCTTCTATATCCTCTCTGGTGGATTCTAGGTCAAAAATGCTTCTGAGATCTTTCAAATTTGTCTGAACCCAAACAATTGGAGACCTAGAGTGACTGGAAGTTCCAATATGATGCATTTGCGTCAGCTCATCTCTAGTCAGTCTCTGAAGCAGGTGGATTAGGCTCATATATTCTTCCTCTGGACCAGCCTCTCTTTTGATTACGAAATGATACACTAAATCAATGTCATCCATTGAGTTAGCATACCAGTAAGTAATAGGAGGTTTGGAGAAGTCATGCTGATCCAGGACTTTTTCAATTTCCATAGCTGTTTGCAATTGCTGATCAAACAACACTCTCTTTACCTGTTCAAACTTTGCATGTTGGATTGGTTCAGCTTGAGGAGCATCAGCAACAATTTGAACTGGTTCTTGTAGAACTTGGACTTGTTGGGAGACTATGGAAGCTTTTTCTTTCTCCTTCTCCTTGTCATATAAAGCTTGAAACTTCTCAGTTGACCATGATTGAGCAATTACTTTTGATATCCTAGCTGTTGCAGAGAAATTTATCAAGAATCTTCTATGTTCTGCTTTTAAAGGCCCTGTTGGCCTTTTTCTTTTCTTTTGATTATCTTTGACCACAAACCCTCTTAGTTAATCTCCTAAGGTTTCATCATCTCCCATTGGTTCATGGGTTTGCTGGTCTAAGATCTCATCTTGTTCTTCTGCTAATTTCCTGGCCAGTTCAACAACATGGGCAACTTGGGCTTCTTTAGAAATGAATTTGATCTTTGGAGGCTCAATCAGAATGCCCTTTCCCTTGTCTTTGGAAGCTGATACTGTGGATTGAATTGCTGGGGCAGGAGCTTAGGAAACTTCTTTGATAACCACTCCACTTGATTTGCTGGGAACAGCTTGAGCTTCTAGACTAACAGCTTGAGAAACTGTTGGGACTTTTAGCCTAGAAACTGAAGCTGTTGGTGGAAAAGTTGAAGCTGTTTAGACTGGATGAGGGATCTCCTGATTCTCCCCCTTTTTGGATGCATTGGTTTGTCCAGGAGGACCAAAAACCTTTACAAGCAGGGATCGAACCATCTTTTCGAGCTGGATGATCTTGTTTCCACACAAAGTGAAACCAAGATGAAACTGATCAAGTCTTTGTTGTTGGGCTGCTGTAAGTTGTTGCAAAGTTGTGATTTGAGATCCCTGTGCAGCAATAATGGACTTGTAATGTTCCAAAATGGCTACAACAGGTTTCAGCTGTTGATCCGTCAAAGCCATAAGTTGCAGACTAGCCTCAAGATCTTCAAAAGATAGTGGGATTTGATATCTATGTAACAACCTAACTTTTTGCTTGAATCTAATTATCTAATTTTGAGACAATAATGTAATTTTATTACATTATTTATTTTGTAATTTTATTTGATTAATGAAAATTTAATTTAAACATAATATAAATGATATTTGGATTATAAATTATTAAAAATGATTAAAATAAAAGAAATATAAGATACAAAAGTATAGTGGGTTAAGTGGCAAATGTAACCAAATTGATATATAAACCAATTTAATGGTCATTAATATCAATTAAGAAAAATTACATTCTCTCTCTCTACTCTCTCTCTACTCTCGGATTCTTCACAAAATTTCTCAAGAATTCCATAAATTTGCTATTAAATGAAGAATTGAAGTCAATTGAAGATTACAAGAAGCATTAGACAACATCAAACTACAAGATTTTAAGGTAAATTTACTTAATTTCTATGTTTTTAGAAGCTTAGTTCGGTTTTTTTTTAAAACCGAAACTAAGAATTTAAATGTGAAGATTTGGTGTTGCATGTGTACAAATTTGTTAGATAATCATGTAATGAAGTAATTAAATGTGATAGAAAAAAAGATTTTGGGTTAGATCTTTCAAATTAGTTATGAAATCGGAATTTTAATGAAAAAGATGTTCTTGACAAAAATGATCATTTTTGGATGATCTTGATTAATTTGTAGTGTTTTTGATAGGGAAAAATGTATAAAATCAACCCAATAATCATAATACATCAATATATTAAGTTGCATGTTGAATATAAATAGGTTTTGTGAATTTTATGTAAAATCCGTATGAAAATATTCAAGAACACCAAGAACATTTCTAGAAAATATACTAAGTATGGGATCCGAATTCGGTTATACCCGAATTCGGATGGTTCCCTATTTCGGATCCTCAATTCGGATAATGCCAATCTCGGTTGGTTCTAGTCCGGATTTAATCCTAATTCGGGTAAGATGCTAATTTCGGATCTTATGTATTTTTAAAAAGATCCTAATTCGGTTCCCAAATCATCCTCAATTCGGATGATGATCAATTCGGACCGGCCTTTTCAATTCAGATTGGTCCGGATCCGGATGATCCGAATCCGGATCCCCAATCCGGATGGATCCGAATTCTGGTGACCCGAAACCTAATTACTATATTTTGATATTGTCAATTAAAAACTAATTTTATATATATATATATATATATATATATATATATATATATATATATATATATATAATTCTGGTGACATGATATGAATAATTTTGATCAGGTTCAGTTATATTTTTAAAGAATAAAGAGATCGAAAGCGGGTCATTGATTTGAACAGAAATTGCCAGAGATCTGAAAGACAAAAGATTAAAGATAAAATCCTGAGATAACTCAGGTGGCAGATTTTATATCTGTTTGATAAAGACCCGGACCAGTGAGTTATAGATATTCAGATTGAACATGTTTAAATTCCGGTTGAGATATATTGTTGATGTTAGATTTATTGACATTCATTTTATCAGCTGGATTGAGACCTGTGCACACTATGGTTCGGTGTTGCCCAGTGGATCATGATAGCTATTTGATTATCATTTCATATTGCATTTAAGACTTCTTCAGACATTGCTTTATGATTCATTGCTATCATGACTTCTATGACTTAAGCTTTCACTATTGATCAGACACTTGATAGATTTATTCAGCTTGATTAGCCTTGATGGTCTATTGTTCTAGACCTGGCTATTTCACCAGTTCTTATGGACTTGGTAATGACCTCCGATGTTCCGCCATATTGACTTACTGGTAGCTAGCCCAGTATGTGGCTGATCCCCACGATTTAAGCGTGAGTGTGGCCTGAACATCATCCAATTCTATGATTCTATATCTCAATCATGAGGGCTGTAGCGGCAGCCAAGACATATCACGCTAGACTGATGATCCGCTTGACACGCATGTTAATATTGAAAATCTATAAACTCACTAAGCATTGCTTACAGTTGCTGCATTATAATTTTACAGGTAAAAGCAAAGGAAAGTCACCTGCTGGACCTAGCTCTTAGGTCAATTAATGATCAAGACAGAAGTATCATAGACCACTACACAACAAATCCTTTCGGTACTAATTGGAAGACAACAATTGTTGTGGATTTTGGGTAGATATAATATGACTCTATGATGTAATGACTAGATTAGATGTTACCCTTTTATAATTTTACTTTGAAATATGTAATCTGTATCCTAATCTGTAATGTACATGTAATTTTTAATTCCGCAATTAATTAACCTATCTTAGTATGATTGATATCGTATTGCATGATGTGGGACCTAGACTCTGAGGACTGCCCCGTAAGGGATGGTCTTCACAATCTATCACTGGCATGAATTCCAGAAGTAGAAACATCTGGGCCCCTTTGTTCTTGGTACTGGGGACTTCTAGAAGGTGCTTGCACACCCTCTGTTGCCATGGGTGTGGTCTTAGAGATGTTGATACTGTCAGGTGCCTCTTGTGTAGAGATATCAGTAGTGCCAACCACAAATCCCATATGAACATCCTCTGATGGGATGTTCACCTCCAAGTTGAGGGTGGGAGTATTCTCAATGGGTTCCCTATCGATATTCTGTGCAGGAATGTCCTCATGCACAGGGCTATTTGGCACTGGGAATTGGACTGAGGAGGAAGGAGCTCCTACAACCCTTTGTCTTTTATACAATTTAAGTGAGGGGGCTGGGGAAGTATGCATAGTAGAAGGAGCAGAGGAAGTATATGTATCATGAGGAGTGGGTTGGGGTCCTGGGGGTGAAGCAGTAATGGATGGCTGAGCCTGCTCAGGACCCTCTCCTCTGTTTCTTGGATTGATATCCTGCATTGCAGAAGGCAATAAGACATCCACACTATGAAAATTGGCACTTGGTTCAAAAGTCTATTGATAGTAGGTAAAGAGTGCCTACGGAAACATGTAACCTTTTATGTACTTTAAAATTATTGCAGGATTTTGCAATTATTTCTGCCAAAATTCGTGGATACATCAAAAATTTTCCATTCTTTAGGGCATGGTGCCTTAACATCCCTTGAAAAATCATATTTGAAAAATTAAACTGTTGGCCTGATGATAAGCACACTAAGGCAGTGGCAATATTTGAAGAAAATTCAGACCAACCAGTTCTTTTAGGGCTTATACACTGCTGAATAATATGCAGAAGATATTTCCATTTAGGACCAAAATGTGCTTTGTAGAAGGTAAAAGAATCAGTAGGGCCCCTATACCCAATTTCAAAAAGACCTTCATGTAAAGCAGTAAGAGAGAGATCAGATATACATGTGGCATCTTGAAGATGCAGATGTTGGCGTATAGTCTCCTCAGTGATGTTGATGGGATGACTCCATTAATGGTATTGACAGTGGAGGATTTCCAAAACTGCTCTATATGGGAGACGTATATGGTGGGATTAACAGTTAGAGCATAATGGATATGGGAACCACGAAGAAAATCCATCATGTCATGGAATGGTTGGAGTTCAGTGTGCTTGAGAGAGTAGGGAAGACAGTTATGTTCTTTAGCAAACTCCATTAGAAATCACGACGGGGCTTTAGGATTTTTAACGACTGTGTGTGAATCGCACAGAGAGAGAAGATGAAAAGATTGTTGAAGATATTTTTGCAACTGGTAGTTGTAATCGAACGAAACTGGGACTTTAAAGGTTTTGGCTTTCAAAAATATCTAGTCCCGCGCCCAATCTTATGAAAAATTACTGAATTACCCTGCACACTTTGACAGACCAAGTGAAACAACTAACAGTCCGAGAAAATGAACTAGCAGCTTGAGAATAGTCTCAAGCTGTTAGTTGAAAATTAAGCGTTTTCTAATGAAACAGTGTCTCCCCCTTAACTAAACACATTGAATAAGTGTTTTCCTCATGAAATAAGAGAGAATAATGAAGAACAAATTAATCCATATTTACCATACCGATATTTGATACTAGAAAGGTGAATCTCCCTACATCAAATGGTTTTGTAAATAGATCAGCTAACTGATCATCTGTATGAATTTTGGTAACTTGGATTCATTTCTTCTCATTACAGTCCCTTATAAAATGAAATCGAATGTCTATGTGCCTGGTTTTGGGAAATTTCACTGGAATTTGTACAATGCTTATTGCACTTGAATTGTCAATATAAATAGGAGTAGATAGGAAGTTCATACCATAGTCTCTCAGTTGGTTCTGAATCCACATTACTTGGGAACAGCAGCTGGCAGCTGCAACGTATTCTGCTTCACTAGATGAGGTGGAAACAGTGGTCTGCTTTTTGCACTGCCAAGAGACCAGTCTTGCTCCTAGATATTGACATCAACCAGTTTTGGATTTATAGTCTATGTTGCAACCTCCATAGTCACTATCAGAATAAGCTGTTAGTTCAAGAGGAGAGTCCTTAGGATACCATAGGCCCAATTTTGGTTGACCTTTGAGATATCTAAAGATTCTCTTAACAGCAAACAAATGTGAATCCTTTGGAGCACATTGAAACATGGCACAGACACAAACAGAAAACATTATATCAGGTCTAGAAGATGTGAGATACATTAGGGAACCTATCAAGGATCTGTATAAATGGATATCCACATCCACTCCTTCTTTATCTGCATCAAGTTGTTTATGAGTGTCCATTGGTATGCTGGCAACCTTGGTGTCCTTGTATCCAAACTTTTCCAGGATGTCATTCACATATTTTGATTGACTTATGAAAAGTCCAGTGGGTTTCTGCTTGACTTGCATTCCTAGAAAGAAAGTTAGTTCCCCCATTGAACTCATTTGAAACTTCTTGTGCATCAAAGTCTCAAACTCCTTGCACAGAATGTCATTTGTTGATCCAAAGATGATATCATCAACATAGATCTGAACAAGAAGAATCTCTGATTTGATGGACTTTGTGAATAATGTCTTGTCCAGAGTACCTCTCTTGAATCCATTCTGTAGAAGATATGAAGAGAAAGTGTCATACCATGCTCTTGGGGCTTGGTGGAGTCCATAGATGTAACATCCGGCATTAAACCAGGTTAGCAACTATGACCTAATCTGTATTTAATAGCCAATTATAACCTAATCAATGGTCATTAGCAATTAATCAAAATAATTTACAATGTTCATTAGGAAATTCAACTCAATTAGAATCAAATTAATCGGTGCGATGAATCGGGAAATCAATTAATCTGATCGATTTACGATATGAAGGATTAATTCAACTAAGTACATAATTAAAATATGATTAGTGACACTAATCATACACTAATATAATTACTTAACAATAATTATGCAAGACTAAAACAATTCATTAAAACAATGCATCCAAAAGTATTTATGAATTTACAAGAAAAGGGAAATACAAGAATACATTTCTAAATACTTTTATACAAAAAACAAAGTAAAATACATGGAAATACCATGTACATGGCCAGCCCCTAGGTTGTACAACTTAGGGGTTGACTTCAAATATTTTATTTCAAAAACCATTCTACTTTAAACACCATCATTTTGTTTAAAGTGCACACAACCCTTATCTCTCATCTTTATATAATTGCAAGACCTTTTCATTCTCTATAAATAGAAAAAGCTTGTTCCATTCATTTGATTCACACCAAAAACCCCTTTCTTCCTCTCTTCATATCCGGCCAAGCACACACACACACCACACACTAAATATTTCTTTCAAGTGTTCTTCAATTCAAGTGGTTTTGGTTGCAAATCTTGCAAGAGTTTCAACTTCTTCTCAATTTCATACTCTAACTACATCAAAGTAAGTAAATACTAACTTATTTCATCTTATATTTATGTTTATATAAGTCTTGCATAATATATATAATCACTAACAACAACAAATTTCATAAAAACTCAAGTTTATAAATCACTAGTTTTGTTTTTATTTTGTTTTCTTCAAATGTGTTTATAAATATATAAACACATCATATAAGTGTAAATATTATGAAAACAAGTGATATACATGTGTTATTGTAACACCCTCCCCGAGCTCAGAAATACCACGTCAATACAATACACAGGTGGCACATCTCAATAACTCAATTAAACACATGTCATAGGATAACTCGAAATCACTGATAATTTAAACTTTCACATAATTGTCATTAACACATAATCCACTAGATTACAACATCCCCAAAAGATGCTAACACAGCCAACACTAACATAATCCCTAGCAAGGCAGATACACCGTCCTCGATTATCCGCAATTCCCTGTTCAACAAACCCAGCTACCAATCTCTTTCCTGATACCCTGAACATGGTAGACTCGAATACGTAAGCTCGGAAGCTCGTGAGTACTCGAGGGTTAGACTCTGCACGATAACACATATAACATGCACAACACAGTAATATCTCAACACATATGTACAACTCGATGCACAACACAATAATATCTCAACACACAGGTGCAACTCGATGCACAACACATTAGTATCTCAACACATAGGTGCAACTCGATGCAAAACACAATAATATCTCAACACATAGGTGCAACTCGATGCACAACACATATCTCTGCTCAAAAGGGGACGCCGTTCCCCAGCTAACAGGCCGCACACAGCAGCGGTTAGCTCACAATAGGCACAGGAGCGACCTGGCAATATCACTACTGTATATACAGTCTCATATCTCATGACTGGTTAGGGACAGTCAGCCTGCGCGATCACATATCGCGGACACCTGCAACTCAAATACGCATAGCACGTATGTGGTAGATAGAATCATACCTGGCTCCCGCGTCCCTGTCTCACACACATTGCACAATATACACATACACTAACAGCTACACAGCTATGACTCGCAAAAACGATTCCGGGGTTTAGAAAAGAACTCGGGTACTCACCTGATCGATCCACTAATCCCGAAATCTCTGACTCGGCTCGGCTCGCTGACTCGTCTCTGAAATTACACACGGATCCCACTTGTTAATACAAATCCCACGAACACATATCGCAAACTCATAATGAACATAAACCCGACTCAAACTCAAAACGACCCAACGGTACCCCGGAAACTTAATTCAAACCCAACTCAACAATCTCAAATAAAATCCGACACAATTATCACAATTAAACTAAACCCGAAACATATTCCCGCACGGACAATCGATCCCCGAAACTCTTTTACGGGATCCCTATCGAGACCCAAAATCCCAAATAATTCAATTCAATAATATCTCGAAGGAACTCGACCAAGTAACGACTCAAAACTCTTTTATAAAACTAAACCAAGATTCTCTAGCAGACTGATTTACGCGCCGCGCTTTTGCCAGACAGCAACAAATTTGACCTTCGAACTCCATAGCCGAACCAGGGGTTTCTAAGCCCCAATACTCGATTTTCAGCAGCAAATATACACCAAAACACATGAATTCGACCCATACTACTAGAAGAACCAAATTCCCCAACATAACACAAACGTATCTCAAGATTTAATCATCCAAAAATCAAACCCTTACCTTGGATACCCCAAGAACACAAGAAGATGAAGATGGGAGCAAATACAACACCCAATTTCAGACCTTGGCTTCAATTCCTTGCTGGAGCTCCACACCAAATACACACACACACCTCTGGGTTTTCTTGAAAATGAAGGTAAAGGAAAGGAGATAAGCACGTATATGTTTATCTCAAATTTGGCCGGTCCCGAACCCATTAACCCGGACCCGATATCACTTTTTTTTTTCAATATTAATATCAAATTGACCCATTTAACTCCACGAACTCAAGAAGATAATTAATCCGCTAATTATTAGCTCGGAGACACGTAACTCGCAAACCCGACACGTATCAATCCACTACTCGGGATCTCATTGGCCCAACACGATATTAATTATTTAAATATCCACTAAAATAATTAGACGCAATTATCACGAAAATGGGATGTTACAGTTATAACTTTTATACAAGTAGTCTTTGAATAAACAACAAGAATCACTAGTTATTTCAAGTTTATAAACTACAGATTTTCGGCAGAAACTTTACATCGACTTTGAAAAATCATAACTAATTCATAACTTAACAAAATAAGTTGATTCTTGTCTCAAAAGTTAGATCTATGTCTTAACTAAAAATCTGAAAGTTTTCATCATTTATTTTGAAGTTTAAGACCCCCAAAAATTATTTGGGATACCGAAAGTTTGACAGCTCGAAAATGGCCACCATATGGTTTTCAACAAGCTTTTTCCCCAACGTAAACACCTCGAAAAATCGCCGTTCTTGACATTAAAAATTCTTTGTATATAGTAGTTTAATGTCCAAGAAAATCAAAGCCTAAAACGTTTTGGAGCTTGGTCGAAAACAGCCTCAAAGTATGCCGAAAAACCTTCGAAAAACCTGGAAAATTATATATATATATATATATATATATATATATATATATATATATATATATATATATATATATATATATATATATATATATATATATAGAATATGGTTCGTGTGAGTACTTAAAAAATGCAGAGTACCGTGAGTACCTGTGAACACACGGGTTTAAGATGTGAACATGCTCCGAAAAAAAGTTTTTTTTTTTTAAATTTTTTTCATATTCATTTAGATACAAATAATATAAGCATATTTGTAAAAGAATTACACGCATTCACACTTCGTAGCCTCTTAAAAGTCATGTGAACGTGGAAAAATTCATGTGAACATGCTTAGCTGTGAACATACGTTCACAACAGTGCAGTTCATGTGAACTTGCACGTTTCACATAGTTATAGTGTGTGTTTATGTGTGATTTTTTGCAAGTAGTCTTATATTATTAATTTAAACATGATTATGAAAAAAAATTTCAAAAAAAATAATTTTAAGCGAGGTACCTCCGGTACTCCGCAAAACTAGTGGTACTCATTTGAACCCAAATCTATATATATATATATATATATATATATAAGAACTTGACATTTTAAGTGGGTTTTATTTATAAACTTGTAATGTTGGGTGATTTAAGACATAAAAATCTATAAATATACATATCATCATATATTAGAGATTAAGTCCCTATTATCATTTAGGACTCGATTAAACACATCCGGCTTCATCACCCATCAAACAACAAATTTGCATTTTACGCTCGTATTTGCCATCGCACTCACGGTGAGTCCTCATAGCCCCTATTTTCACACTGTTATGTTTAGGGGTTGAAATACATGCTACGTTTTCATATGGACAGAAAAACAACTTCATTTCTATTATGTATTACACATGTGGTTCCATCAGCCCTTAAATCATGAACCGTTAATTGCATTTATTTGTAAGCGCAAATATATTGTGGATAGATCTATTGGGAGTCATGTCCCCCATTCGGGTTAGTTCAGCTCTGCTAACAGCGGGTGCATATATATTTAACACACGGTATTACGTATGGGAATACTGCACATGGCAAACTCATTTAATTAAGCTTCGGTTGCATGATGGTTTATATGTAATACATAACATGGAATTTATGATTTTATAAATTCAAACTTAATTGTTGCTGTCCATTCAAGTCAGATTTACGTGTAAACCTATGAGCTCACCAACAATTTTTGTTGACGTATTTTAGCGTGTATTTTCAGGAAATTAAGGCAAGTTCATCACATCAGAAGTATTTTCATGCTTCCGCACTTAAGGAGTCGCATTCATTTTCAAACCCTCGGAGATTTAACTGCATTATTTTGGATAATTTAATTATGTATTTAAATCTCTGTATCTTGCAAACTACTCTTTATCATTTTTGGGTTATGTAAAACATTTGTATCTTTTAAAGTTATATCGATGTATTTTTGAAAACGTCCATATAGTGGTCGTTCATTATGATTATGGTTACGCTTCCGCACTCGTCATGCCTCGCTGCCAACCGGGGTAGCAGGGTGTGACAGATTGGTATCAGAGTCATAGTTATAGTGAACTAGGTTGCATTAGTATCCTAGACTATAACTACATTTTATATTTTTACTGATTTTTATAATTAACTTAATATGGGACTTGCTGACAGCATCATGTCAAACCGTGTTGTGATCGTACTATCAGATTCGGAGGAAAAGCATACACCCACCAGCCGGTATAATCCGGGGGTGTTTGTCGAGGAAGACCCATCTGAGGAAGAGGACCTTTCTGAAGATGAAGAATCGGAGGAAGAAAACCCCTCCGAAGCTAAGGGATCAGAGGAAGAAGCAGAGCCGATGGAGGTTGACAAATCCTCCAACGGGTGGGGAGAGCCATCCGAAGAGGACCCACCATCACCGGTGGTTCCCTCTTACATCCCCTACCATCCATCTGCACCATCACACCGCACCTACCGCCCTCACCCCAACGGGCCACTGATGAAGTTTACGGCTCGTAAACGAGTATTTATGCCGAGACGGGAGATTATCCCGGTACCGGCACCATAGCCAAACCCGCCGCAACAGCGACGGGTGGATGCACGACGTTGGGGCTGGATGCCCGAGACCCTCCAAGATTGGAGGCGGGAGGAGGGAATCCCATCCCACTATGAGGTCGGAGGACCATCCCCCGCATCGATCCCACCGCTCACTCAAGAACCCGCTGAACAGACCATACCACTCTTGGTAGCACGGTCTACAAGGCATGATCTCCAAGTGCGGTTGCTTGACCAAGACATTGGAGAGTTGACAGCCCGTTTAGAGTGGGAGGAGTTATAAAACTCCAACCTGTACTGGGCTAACCAGCACGCCCTCGCCATCCAGAAGGACGGCCTAGATGAGCTTCGTCAACGATTAGCCGAGAGCAAGGCTCGTAACGAGGAGCTGACTCAGCGCCTCAATGCTTTGGAAAAGGGAGAGACCCCCAATCACTCCCGCACCTAGTATCCCTTCTCTATCTTTGTAATGTTAGGAAATTATTATGTAATAGTGTAGGACTAAAAATTTTCGGGTAATAACCCGCCCCAGTGTAAGAAAGTTATTAATGCTTGATGAAAATTGCAAGTTATTTATGAATCTGTGTTTGATGATTATAGCACTGTGCCTTAAGAAAAATTTAAATCTTTAAGACTCAACTTCTTACACTATGCTCTTTTCTTTAAACTTTAAGATAATGCCGCCAAGGAAAGCTATGAACACCGCTGATATCGAATAACTGGTCGCACAACGAATGGCAGCAGCTATAGCCACCTATGAAACCAACAGAAACAGCACCGCAAACGGCGACGGAGGTGCTAGTCGCACCACGGGAGGATCTGATTCAACTCAGAAAGGGTGTGGAATCAAAGGATTCTTGAGTTGCAAGCCCCGATACTTTAACGGGACTGAGGGAGCCGTCGGATTGGTACGATGGTTTGAGAAATTGGAGTATGTTTTCCGTGTTAGCGGATGTATTGAAGGAGACAAGGTGAAGTTCGCCACCCACACTCTACAGGATAACACACTGACATGGTGGAATTCCTACGTCCAGTCTGTAGGAATCGATGACGCCTATTAACTCGCCTGGTCCGTGTTGAAGCAAATGATGACGGACGAGTACTGTCCGAGAAACGAACTCCAGAAAATGGAATCGGAGTTCTGGAATCTAGAAATGAAGGGGACGGACATTACAGGGTATACTAACCAATGCCACGAGCTGAGCATCCTATGCCCACCGATGGTGACCCCCGAGTACAAGAAGATTGAGAGCTACATCTGGGGACTCGCCCCTTAAATCCAAGGCAATGTCACTGCCTCTAACCCAACCACCATTCAGGACGCCATTAGAATGGCCAACAACCTTATGGACCAAGTGTCCCGGAGGAACGAGGCCAAATCAGGGGAGAAGAGAAAATAGGAGGACAAGTCTGGGAAGAATTCGGGCCCACAATCCAAGAAGCCCGAAACCATGAAGGCATACGTAGCTGGAGTCGAGACAAGGAAAGGCTACACAGGTACAAAGCCTTTCTGCACCCAATGCACCTACCATCACAACAAAGGTCCCTGCCCAACCCCTTGTGGAAAGTGCAAGCATCTTGGTCATCTGACCAAAGACTGTAGATTTGGTACCCCGGGTAACAACGGTGATAACCAGAGGAGCCGCTACGAGTGTGGAGCTGTCGGGCACTTCAATAGTGAGTGCCCAAGGTTGAAAAATGGAGGAGGAGCTCAACGGAGAGCTTTTGTATTGGGAGCCGGTGACGCTCGTCAGGATCCCCATGTGGTATCAGGTACGTTTCTTTTAAATAACATTTACGCTTACGTACTCTTTGATACTGGGGCTGATAGGAGCTTTATATCTGCTAAGTTTAGTAAGCAACTGAATGCCACTCTTTCCCCATTAGAAAATGCTTATGCCGTAGAATTAGCGGACAATAAGTTGATTGAAGCGAATAGTATAATTAAGGAGTGCACATTAAAATTGGCGGATCATCCCTTTAAGATAAACTTGATGCCTATTGAACTCGGAAGTTTCGATGTAGTTATCGGTATGGATTGGTTGTCAGACAACCATGCTGAAATCTTATGTGGTAAGAAAGTTGTAAGAATACCACTTAAGAAAAAGGAAGTCCTCACAATCCAAGGAGAAAGAAAGAATCGCCAGTTGAACGACATCTCTGGTTTAAGAACGTTGAAATGCCTTCGAAGAGGTTGTCAAGCAGTGTTAGTTCAACTAGTGGAAAAGGAATCGAAGGAGAAGCAACTCGAAGAAATCCCAGTAGTGCGTGATTACCCAAAAGTCTTTCCTAGAAGACTTGCCTGGACTTCTACCAACTAGGCAAGTAGAATTTCAGATTGACTTGGTGCCTGGAGCTGCACCTGTCGCACGAGCACCCTACCGATTGGCACCGTCAGAGATGCAGGAATTATCCAATCAGTTGTAAGAACTGTTGGAGAAAGGATTCATCCGACCAAGTTCCTCACCTTGGGGAGCTTCGGTCTTGTTTGTCAAGAAGAAGGACGGATCCTTTAGGATGTGCATCGATTACCGAGAGCTAAATAAATTAACGGCAAAGAACCGCTACCCCCTTCCCAGAATTGGCGACCTATTTGACCAACTGCAGGGATCTAGCTTTTACTCTAAGATTTACCTGCGCTCCGGGTATCATCAAGTCAAGGTTCGGGAGGAAGATACTCCAAAGACGGCCTTTAGAACGCGTTATGGATATTACGAATTTCAAGTGATGCCATTTGGGTTAACCAACGCACCAGCTGTATTCATGAATCTTATGAATCGTGTGTGTAAACCATATCTGGACAAATTCGTGATAGTGTTCATAGACGAAATTCTCCTCTACTCCCGAAGCCAAGAAGAACACGAACAACATCTCAAGCTGATCTTGGAGTTGTTAGAGAAGGAACAATTATACGCCAAATTTTCAAAGTGTGAATTTTGGTTGCGAGAAGTCAAATTCCTTGGGCATGTGATCAACAGCCAGAGAATCCAAGTTGACCCATCAAAAATCGAGGCCATAAAGAACTGGGCAACTCCTAGAACTCCAACAGAAATCCGCCAATTTCTAGGACTTGCCGGTTATTACAGGTGATTTATTGAAAACTTCTCAAAGATAGCGGGTTCCCTAACAGAGCTGACTCGGAAAGATGTGAAGTATAGCTGGGGTGAAGAGCAGGAAAAGGCGTTTCAACAGTTAAAGCAAAAATTGTACATGTAGTGCACCAATTCTATCCTTACTTGAAGGGACAGAAAACTTTGTGGTCTACTGTGATGCCTCACACAAAGGATTAGGTTGTGTGCTCATGCAAAAGGATAAAGTCATTGCTTACGCATCACAGCAACTCAAAACCCACGAGGTGAACTATACGACTCATGACTTGGAGCACGGAGCAGTGGTGTTTGCTCTTAAAATATGGAGTCACTACCATTACGGTACGAAGTGCACGATGTTTACAGATCACAAGAGCCTTCAGCATATTCTATACCAGAACGAGTTAAACATGAGGCAACGTCGCTGGGTTGAGCTGCTCAGCGATTACGACTGCGAGATCCGATACCATCCGGGTAAGGAAAATGTTGTAGCTGATGCCTTAAGCCGGAAGGAACGGGTTAAACCCTTAAGGGTACGAGCTTTGGTCATGACTATACAATCAAATCTAAACTCTCAAGTCCACAAGGCACAAGAGGAAGCAGTCAAGGAAGGAAATCTTCTGGATGAGGCATTGAGAGGAATGGATAAGCAGTTTGAAATCAAGTCAGATGGATGTCGGTACTTCATGGATAGAATTTGGCTACCAAAATTCGGAGGATTGAGAAAGCTAGTCATGGATGAAGGGCATAAAACAAGATATGCTATTCACCCAGGGTCAGATAAGATGTATGACGACTTGAAGGGAATGTACTGGTGGCCAAACATGAAGGCTGACATTGCTGCGTATGTCAGCAAGTGCTTAACGTGTTTGAAAGTTAAGGCTGAGCACCAGAAATCATTAGGATTGTTGGTTCAACCAGAAATACCCCAGTGGAAGTGGGAGAATATCACCATGGACTTCATCACCAAGTTGCCAAAGACTTCTGGAGGTTATGACACCATTTGGGTGATTGTGGATCGACTTACAAAGACTGCACACTTCTTGCCAATCAAGGAGACTGATAAGATGGATAAGATAACACAAAACTATCTTAAAGAAGTCGTCTCAAGGCATGGAGTACCTGTATCAATTATATCAGATAGGGACAGCCGGTTCACATCAAGATTTTGGCAATCATTGCAAGAGGCGTTGGGTACACGCCTAGACATGAGCACAGCCTATCACCCACAGACGGATGGTCAGATTGAAAGGACGATTCAGACCTTGGAAGATATGCTAAGGGCATATGTTATCGACTTTGGTAAAAGTTGGGACAGGCACCTGCCATTAGTTGAGTTTTCCTATAACAATAGCTGTCACTCGAGTATTAAGACTGCTCCATTCGAGGCACTCTATGGGCGAAAGTGTGGATCACCACTTTGTTGGGCTGAGGTAGGAGATAGTCAGATTACTGGACTCGAGATCATCCAGGAGACTACAGAAAAGATAGCCCAGATTCGGAACAGATTAAAGATCGCACGGGATCGACAGAAAAGCTATGTAGATGTTCGACGGAAGGATTTGGAATTTCAAGAGGGAGATCAAGTAATGTTTAAAGTCTCGCCTTGGAAAGGCGTAATCCGTTTTAGGAAACGAGGAAAACTCAATCCTCGTTATATCGGACCATTCAAGATCACCAAAAGAATTGGCCCGGTAGCCTACCGACTCGATCTGCCCCCAGAGCTTAGTAATGTTCATAATACCTTCCACGTATCCAACCTTAAGAAGTGCCTGGCTGATGAAACACTCGTTATACCCATGAACGAGCTGGAGCTAGACGATAAGTTGAACTTCATTGAACAACCCGTGCAAATAATGGACCGAGAAGTCAAGAAACTAAAACACAGCCGGATCCCGATAATAAAAGTCAGATGGAACTCTAAGTGAGGTCCTAAGTTTACATGGGAACGCAAAGATCAGTTCCGGGAAAAATACCATCATCTGTTCTCAAATACTCAAGCAGTGGAGAACACGAGCTAATTTCGGGGCGAAATTCTCTTAACAGGGGGAGACTGTAACATCCGGCATTAAACCAGGTTAGCAACTATGACCTAATCTGTATTTAATAGCCAATTATAACCTAATCAATTGTCATTAGCAATTAATCAAAGTAATTAACAATGTTCATTAGGAAATTCAACTCAATTAGAATCAAATTCATCGGTGCGATGAATCGGGAAATCAATTAATCCGATCGATTTATGATATGAAGGATTAATTCAACTAAGTACATAATTAAAATATGATTAGTTACACTAATCATACACTAATATAATTACTTAACATTAATTATGCAAGACTAAAACAATTCGTTAAAACAATGCATCCAAAAGTATTTATGAATTTACAAGAAAAGGGAAATACAAGAATACATTTCTAAATACTTTTATACAAAAAAAAAAGTAAAATACATGGAAATATACATATTATCATATATTTGAGATATTAAGTCCCTATTATCATGTAGGACTCGATTAAACACATCCGGCTTCATCACCCATCAAACAACGCAATTTTGCATTTTACGCTCGTATTGACCATCGCACTCACGGTGAGTCCTCATAGCCCCTATTTTCACACTGTTATGTTTTGGGGTTGAAATACATTCTACGTTTTCATATGGACACAGAAACAACTTCATTTCTATTATGTATTACACATGTGGTTCCATCAGCACTTAAATCATGAACCGTTAATTGCATTTATTTGTAAGCGCGAATATATTGTGGATAGATCTATCGGGAGTCATGTCCCCCATTCGGGTTAGTTCAGCTCGGCTAACAGCAGGTGCATATATATTTAACACACGGTATTACGTATGGGAATACTGCACAGGACAAACTCATTTAATTAAGCTTTGGTTGCATGATGGTTTATATGTAACACATAACATGGAATTTATGATTTTATAAATTCAAACTTAACTGTTGTTGTCCATACAAGTCAGATTTACGTGTAAACCTATGAGGTCACCAACAATTTTTGTTGACGTATTTTAGCGTGTATTTTCAGGAAATTAAGGCAAGTTCATCACATCGGAAGTATTTTCAAGCTTCCGCACTTAAGGAGTCGCATTCATTTTCAAACCGTCGGAGATTTAATTGCATTATTTTGGATAATTTAATTATGTATTTAAATCTCTGTATCTTGCGAACTACTCTTTATCATTTTCAGGTTATGTAAAACATTTCTATATTTTAAAGTTATATCGATGTATTTTTGAAAACGTCCATATAGTGGTCGTTCATTATGATTATGGTTATGCTTCCGCACTTGTCAAGCCTCGCTGCCAACCGGGGTAGCAGGGTGTGACAATAGAGGGCTTTGTCTAGCTTGTAGACTCTGTCTGGATACTTATAGTCCTCAAATCCAGGGGGTTGACACACGTAAACCTCTTCTTCGATTGTACCATACAAGAATGCAGATTTCACATCCATTTGGTACACTTTGAACCCTTTGAAGCTGGCATAAGCTAGAAACAGTCTGATGGCTTCTATCCTTGCGACAGGAGCAAAGACATCATCATAATCTATTCCTTCTTCTTGAGTATATCCTTGAGCTACCATTCTTGCTTTGTTCTTGATCACTACACCTCTCTCATCCTTCTTGTTTTTGAAAACCCATCTTGTACCAATTGCCCTTTTACCTTTAGGCAAGTCAACTAGAGTCCATACATTCTGAATCTTGAATTGCAACAGTTCTTCTTGCATTGCCTCAATCCAAGATGGATCTTTCAGTGCCTCAGATGCCTTCTTTGGCTCCAATTATGACATGAAGCATGCATGTTCAAAGGCAGCTAGACTGAATTCAGGGACTGCTGATTCAGCATCAGTAGACTCCTTGTGAATCATTGTTCTTGTTTGCACAGAGGTGTGTGGATCTCCCATTATACGGTTAAGAGGATGATACTTGTGAACCCTGAGTGTAGGTTCTCTTTTTGTTTGAAATGAACTTCCCAGATTTGTATCATCACCTTCAGCACCACTTAAGGATTCTGCTTCAGTAACAGTTTGATCAGAAGATGAGACTGTTTTCCTATTGGATGGAGCTGTTACTTCAGGGCTTGGGATTGGCACTTCACACTCTGTATTTATGTCTTGTTGATCAATCAGGACTTCTGGTGGGTCACAAGAGAGAAGTGGCAGTATAGTGTACTCATCCCATTTAGCAGAATCTCCAATTATCGGAAATTTTGTGCCAACAGCTTGAATATTTGTGTTACTAGCATGAGAATTTGGGCTGGCAGTTTCAACATTGTTTCCAACAGGTCCTGCAGAATACTCAACAAAGCTCAGAGAATTTGTTAGTAAATCTAAATCAAACAACCAATCAGGACCAGTGCCTTTGACATTTGCAGTGTTTTCATTAAACTCAACATTAGCACTTTCTTCATTGGTTTTAGATACACTGTTATATACCCTATAGGCTTTGCTTTGAATAGAGTATCCTACAAAGAATCCTTCTTCAGCCTTGCTTTCAAACTTTCCTAAGTGAGTTTTAGTATGTAGGATAGTGCATGAACAGCCAAAAGGTTTTAGGAAGGCTACTAAGGGAATCCTGTGATGGAATAACTCATAGGGAGTTTTCCCTTGGGATTGAACAACTTGAACCCTATTAAGAACATAACAGGCTGTATTTTCTGCCTCTGCCCAGAAGGTCAGTGGCAGTTTGGAATCAGCTAGCATGGTTCTAGCAGCCTCTATTAAAGTTTTATTCTTCCTTTCAGCTACACCATTTTGTTGTGGTGTTCTAGGTGCACTATATTGCCTTGCAATGCCTTTAGGTTCACAGAATCTGTTTAGGATATGATTTTTAAACTCGGTTCCATTGTCTGACCTGATCACCTTAACTTTTAAATTGGATTGGTTTTCAATCTTAAGAATAAAGGACTTGACTAGCTCAGCAGTTTCATCCTTAGTTCTAAGAAAATAAACCCATGTAAACCTGGTGAAATCATCAACAATGACTAAACAGTAAGCTCTTTTATTCAAACTCAAAATAGATGTTGGACCAAAAAGATATATATGAATAAGATGAAGAGCAAATGAGATTGAATTTACTTCTTTGGCCTTATAAGAAGTTTTGTGTTGCTTGCCTTTGAGACATGCTACACAATGATCATCACATATGAACTCCTTTTATGTTAAACCTGTTACCAAGTTCTTTTTTACTAAAACATTCATAGATTTGAAGTTCATGTGACACATCCTTCTGTGCCAAAGAGCAGACTCATTTGATGATGCTTTGGATATCAAACAGCTTAAAGTATTTGATTTGGATAAAAGATCTGTGTCCAAACAGTAGACATTGTCCTTTCTTGGTGTTCTGAGTAAAACAAGATTTTCAGGTATTTTAAAATCTTTTGAAAGGACAATGCACTCAGAGTCTGTGAATAAAACAATATTTTGTTTGTCACAGATTTGAGACACACTCAGTAAATTATACTTCAGCAATTCAACATACAAAACATCATTAAAGATCATATTACCTGCTTTGATGGTACCCTTACCTGTTACCTTGCCTCCCTTGGAATTACCTCCAAATGCAACAAACCCTCCTTCAAAGCTTTTGAAATTTGACAAGCATTTAGAGTTGCCTGTCATATGCCTAGAGCATCCACTGTCCATATGCCATCTTGTCTTATGTTGGGTCCTGTGGTTGCCCTGCACAAAAAAAGCTTAGTTAGTAGCGGAGTAAACCCAAACCAAATTGGTTTTGGGTGGTCCTTGTGCATTGACATAACTAAATACTGTTTGTGTCTTTTTAAACTTAGTGAGATCCACAGGTGGATTCTGTGAGGAGTATTTAGTTATGACATGAGGTATCCAGGTATTCTTTCCAACCTTTTCTTTAACAGTCTCAGAAGATCCACTTCCAGTTCCAGTTAGACTTAGCAGTTTGAACTGGATTCTGAGTACTAGCAGCTTCAGAATTTAAACTACCAGTTCCAACTTTTGGCTTAACAGTCTCAACACTTGCATTAGCAGTTTGATCTGTGTTTTTTCCTTTAACACACCATACCTTTTTTATGTTTGATTTAGATTTTGCTAAAACGTGTTTTTGGTGTGTAGGCTGTCTTTTGTTGACTTTTAAGTACCTGTGATCAACTGTCTTCTTTTGAACTGGTGTGACAGGTGTTTGGCCCTTTGAAACTTTTGAGTTTTGAACGATGACCTATTTTTGAACCACAGTCTGTTTTGTAACAGATGGTTTATATAAGCAATGTCTGGCCAAATGATTTTCCTGCCACAATGGAAACATCTTTTGACTGTCTTGATTGGAGAACCAGTTTTGTGAGACCATAACTGGTTCTTGTTCCTTTGATTTCCCCTCACCTATTGCTGTGTGGGAAACTTTTGTACACCATGCTTTTGACATGTGCATATTGGAACAGTCTTAGGATGTGTTTGTTTGTAACTTAATTGACTGAATAGGAAAAAAAAAGACTGAAGCGGTGAGTTCATGATGGTGTTTGATAGAGACTTTTTAATTAAGTCTCACATGCTCGGTCAGTCAAAACTTTCAGCCAACAAACCACACTCTTCCACATTCATATTTATATTCTTATTTTCCTTGAAATGTTCCCATCCTGCCCAGTGCCAACCATAATCCAAATTTCTTGCTCCATCACTTCAACCCCATGGAGACAACCGCACCACCGTCGGAACCTTTAACACCATCGTTGTCACCACCTTTCTATGTATTCCCACCGAAATGACGCTAATGACTCTCTGTGACAAGCTTTTTCAACATCTAGCTACTACTTCGATTCCGATTACTACCGTCATCGCTGCTCCTTCATCACCCTTGCCACTATTTCTAGAAAGTTCATAAATCAAACTTCACCGATGGCTTCTTCTTTTTGCCATATTAAAAAAGACCCCAAACCCTTTGCTGCTGACCATTTATTGTCTTTTTAATTTGATTCTCCATTATGCACGCAAGGTGTTTGATTATATTCCTAAACCAAACTATATTCATGGAACACCATACTTTTTGCCTAATCAAAATCTAGGAATAACTGAAATGAAGATAATGTTTTATAGCAATCCAAAACAAAAATGGTGTGGCATGGTATTTGTAGGTCCCGAGAGGTTTCCCAAGTATATAGCCTTAAGCTGTAGAGGGGGGGGGGGGTGAATACAGCAATTTAAAAACTACACACTATTTTCTCAATGTTTGTATGTATTATCAACAATTGTTAATTACAAACAAGCTTGACTGCGGAAAAGTTCAAGCTGAGATGACAGATACAACAGTATGTTAACTAGTCTAAGACAGACTTAAACTAGTTACAATGAATACTCTCACTAAGAATCACTCACTGTGTTTACAAGACTCAGAAGGACAGCTTGAATAAGAACAGCTTAAGCATAAAGCATTGTTTTATTCAAGCAGACTTGCATGCATGAAAAGACACACTCTAATGCATGTTCTAATTTCACACTCTTGGCTCAGACCTTAGCTTTTTGCACTATATATTTCAATCCTAGGAAGTTTCCTTTTATACTCACTCAAAGGATCTAAGTGAAGCTTCTTCGTTGGACGAAAAGAAAAAGGTGAAGTCTTGTTGAAAAGACAACATAAACTTTTCTACACATTCTGAAAAGCAGACTTGTCTTCATGTTGGCAGAACTTTTGTCTTTTCACTTTGTCTACTGTTGCATAAGCTTTAACTAAATAAGGAATGTCAACTTTGAGTCTTTCTTCCTTTGTTAAGGCCTATTTTGATATAAGAAAAGGTCTGTCACCCTTTTTTTCAAATATCATTTTGTCTTCATGTGACAGAACAGCTTGGGCAGGCTGAGCAGTTCTGTATTCCACTTTGTCTTCGACTTTGTAAACTGATCTTGTAGCCAAAAACAATACATGAGGACATGGAAACATATTCCATAAAGCGTTTTAACCTGTTCACAAAGAACAGGTTCTGTTCACAAAGCACAGGTTCTGTTCACAAAGAACAGAGCACTTGTAAATTACCCAAGCTGCTCATCAGTGTAGAGCAGCGTAGACAACTTATGTCCAGCTTGTTCAGTAGACTGAACAGCTTGGACAAACTGCCTTTGTTGCAACACATAGAACAGCTTTAACTGATATTGCAAATCACTTTACAGGTTTCATTAAGGCATAAGCAGGCCTTAAATTATACCTTTCAAGTGCATCAACAGGTTTGATTAAGAATCTCCCCCTTAGATGCAGAACAGGTTTGACTGAGGCCTTTTTTTGAGCCTAACAATCTCCCCCTATTTGCAATAACCAGTCTAAGCTGGTCTTATCAAGAATCACTATATATTTTTACAGTACATTTGCTGAAATAAGATTACAACATCAAAGTAAAGTAAAAGATCAGTTTATATATACACTGATTCTTGACTTCATAAAATAGCACATGTTTTTACAAAAGTACAACTAATGTACTAGTGTATATTACAACTAATGTAAACAACAATTACAACTTATGTAGTTGAAGTACAACTAATGTACATCAGGTTTTGGACTGTTGTTGTTGGGAGCAGATAATGGCAAGCCTGTCCAACAGATGGACAGCTTCCATTCTTCACCTACCCTGATGGTAGATGGACTTCAAGATAGTGGTGGTGGCATTCCTTGTTAAAACATTTTCTCCAGGTGCTCTCTGGGTTCATCCAATTCTTCAATTTCAACTCTAAGGAACATAAAATTTGGATGATTGAGCTCTCCTCTTTCATGGAATCCTCTAAGCTGATCCCAAATAGCTGCTCTCCACTTGACGGATTGCTTAAAAGAGTTTGACAGTCTGAATGCCACAAGCTGTTTGAGGCCTACTTTATGAAGATCAGATGCTCTTTGAAAGCATTTCTTCTATGTCAGGGGATCCATAAAAAATACCCCCAACTCAGGCTCTTCAATCAGCTTGCCATCTTCAAATTCTACTCCCTTAGGCAGACTGTGGTTTACTCCTTTGATTTCTACAGCGATATCACCCTGTTCAATCATAATGAGGAGTTCCTCCAGCTCAGTATCCTTCCTTGTCCTCCTGGCCTTTATCTTAGGTTGTGTCACATAGACACCTTCACTAACTTCTTTTGAGATCAGGCCAAGATCCTTCACTCTCTCCATCAGCTTTTTGACATATGCCCTAACAGTCTTAGCCATTTCTGACTTAGATTCGCTCAGAGCAACTGCCAACTCAACCCATTCCCTGTACCCCATCTGTGCAACATCAGTGTAGTCATAAGTGTCCAGTTCTGGGCCTGTTGCACCCATCCTGGTTATTTTCAATTTCCACTGACTGCCTTTTCTTGATATGGGAACAGCTTTGACAATTGCTTCTTTGGCAAGCCTTCTATCAGCTACATCCTGAAACTTTCTCCTTGCCAAGTTGTCAAAATGGAATTGGGCCCTTGCAGAGGATGCTTGTTTTGGTTTGGTCACAGAGACCAGAGCACCCTTAACCTGTTCACTTTCCTTTTCTCATGCTGATTCCTTAGCAGCTTCCATAAGTTTCTTTTGTACATCGAGAGAGGGCATTTTGATTTTACTTGCCTCTTGAATTGCAAAAGTTCTTGCAGCTTTGGCAGAGGCCTCTTCTTTTCTTAGAGCTTCCTGGGCTTGAAGTTGTTCATCCCTGAACTCAAAATACTTGTCCAAGGGAAGACCCATTTCCTTGGCCCTGGCTTTGTGAAACTTGAAGTCTGCTGCTTTCTGCTGTTGAGGATCAACAGCTGCTTTTTCTTTTCCTTTAGCTGCTGTAGTAATAGCAGCTTCAGGAAATTCCTCCTCTTTTTCTTCTTCTTCTTGTAAAATTAGATGCCTCCTCCTGGCTGCTTGGCCTGTCCTCAGGAATGAATCCCTCCCCCTTAGAGTGAGCAGGGTTTGGAGATTCAGCCTGAGTAGGCTGAGCAGCTTGGGAAGCACCTTCCATTGTACCTGTAGTTGATGTCCCTGCTGGTTGACCAGTGGCTATTGTAGGTACTGATTTCTCCTTAGGAGAAGAAGTTTTCTCCCCCTTAGACTTAGTCTTCGAGGTAGATGACTTCTCCCTCTTTGAAAGAGATGTACCAGCACCTTCAACACCGGGTCTGCCTGAAGACACATAGTCAGCAGGCTTGCCATCAGTTTTGGCAACAGGCTTGGGGCCAACCAGGCTAGTCACTAAGAAAGCCAGGTTGTCATTCACCTATGCAAGTTGGGAAAGACAGGTTTGAAGAGAAGAGGTTTGGGTATCAGCAAGGGAAGTCAGCTTGATAATGTTTTCTCTATCAGAAGCTGTGAACAACAAACTTTGAAGTTGTGCAAGATATAGTTCAAGAGAATCTTGCACATCAGCAAGGTTTGATGACACAGAATTGGATAGAGAACCAATAAGTGTATTCAAGCTGGCCAGAGTGGCCGGAAGTGTAGAATTGCAAGAAGTTAGGAGAGATGACAGCTGTTGAGAAATAGCTGTCAGTGAGGACACAGAGTCCTATTGGAGTAAAAGAATTGAGGATAGGGAGGTGGAGACAATTTGCAGCTGTGCAGTGAGTGCAAGCAGCTGTGAGGTGTTGTCAGTTGATGGAGTGGCTGGGATGGAATCCTTGAACAAATCAAAGAATCCCTTAAGCTGTTCAGACACAGAGTCTGAAATAAGAGAGGGTAGAGAGGACATAGAGGTTTCTAAGGAACCAACTTTGTTGGTCAGCAAGGAAAGCTGATCCTTCAAAGGCAGGTCTTTAGGGGATGGAGGTGTATGAGTGGATTGTTTGGAGTGAGTAGATGGTGAAGAAGAGGATGAGGCTGGTGTATGGGGATGTGATGGAGAAGGAGAGGGTATGGTAGAAAGAAGCTCCATAGCCTGGGCAAAAGTGAGGTTTCCCAGTCTGGAGGGATCAATGGGTCCTTCAGCAGTGGCAGTAGCTGCATCATCAGGAGAGGGGGTAGAGGATGGTAGCCTTTCAGATACTGCTTGTTTTGCAGCACCTTCAATAAGGTCAGTGGTGGTTCCCTCTGCAGTACCTTGGTTTAAAAGTACCTCATCATGGGGAGATGGAATTTTCATTTCAACATCAGCAGTGGTGAAACCTGCTGATGGAGTTTGCATAAAAGGGGCAGCCTCACCCAAGGGATGGTATGTTCCCTGGGGTTCATCAGCTTGGGTTGATGGTCCCTCAGCAGCTGTTTGGTGTTGAACAGCTGTATCATAGGGAGCAGAAGATTGAGGCTGATCTGCTAGTTGGTCTAAGCCAGCAGTGTTGACACCTCGTGCAGACTCAGGGTGTAAGGAAGTTTGAGGTGGGGACAATGTGGACTCAGTATGGAGTGGAGAGGACTCCTGTCTTTCAATATCCTCAGCCTGTTGGGAGGCTGGAATAGTTGAGGTGGCTATCTCCATTTGTACAACTGGTTCCTGTTGGGAGGAACCAGAGGGTCTAGGCTGACTCTGGGTAGACTCATGATGGAGTGAAGCAGGCTCCAAGTGTGCTGTTCCTTCTCCCAAAATAGGAGAGGTAGCATGGGTAGCTTCTTTTTCAACGGAACCCTGTTGAGAGGGAACAGAGGTGCTAGTTTGGGCTGTTGGTTTCTTTTTGCGTTGGTATAGAATGTGAGATGAAGTGGGGGATTTTGGAGAGGAGATGAGAGGTTCAGATTGGACAGGTTGTGAGACAGGGTCAGGGTCAGTGGGGTTGGCCTGTTCCATGGTCTCAGGTGCCACAGAGGCACCAGCCACAGAGGCTTCAGGTTCAACGAATGAACCAGGGTGAGGAGCCTGCTCCGCCTTAGCCACAGAGGCTAAGGGAGCAGACGCAGACTGAGCTGTTTTAGCCTTCTTGGAGACAGGCCCAGCTTCAGTGGTTGCCAGGGTCCTTTTAACAAGCTTGGACCTGGCTTTGGATTTTCTTTTGGGAGCAGTTTCAGGATCCACCCTCACATCAGAGGGTCCTTCCATCAATCCTAACAGCCTCCTCATGGGTGTTGACAGAGGAGACTCATTGGGTAGAACAGGTGTATAGAAAACTCTATTCCCTATTACAGGGAATGCGACAGTCTTAAGTAAAGGCTGAGAGTTATATAAATGCTCACCACAATGATGCTTGAAGATGAGGCTCAGAAACCTTGGATACCGAACAGCAGCTGGACGACTTTCTTGTTGTACCAGGTTCCTCAAATTCAGAAAAATCCACTGTGGCATGTCTATTGTAGTCCCATCCACCAGCTGTAGAACGATGGGAACTTCATCACGGCTTAGTTGGTCAAATGAGCCAACTTTACTTCTGAAGCACATTACCACTGAGGCAAATAAGAAACTGTAGGTTGGGGATAAGTCCTTTCTGAATAGTGTTGCTCCGATTTTGGGTTCTGCTACACCACAGAAACGGAGCAAGTTTCCCATTTGGTCATTTTCAGGTTGAGGCTTGTCATATGGTTCAGCAGTTGGCAGATGAAGAACCTCCCTGAGAAGACCAGTTGTTATCTCAATGGTCTGAGTCCCATTGAGAATAGTGTCCTTAATGACTTTGGTGTTGGGGCTGTAGGCATAGGTGTACCAAAACTCATACACCATCTCCTGGTACAGGAGTGGCAGTCATTGCGTAGTTCAGCGGATGAACTCTTAGAAATTCCACCATTTGTTCATAACCCTTCCCCACTTAATTTTTGGGAATGGTTAGGTTTGCAATGTAGTTGGTGGGCTTGATGGTCAGCATTGTGGTAACTGATGAGTGTTTCACAACATCATCACCAACGAATACTGGAAGGAAGGGGTTGTTTCTTTGAGCCATTTGTGAAGGATTGGGATTTTGAGAAGCAGAAGACACTTAGTCGATTTAGGGTTCTTGAGGATTTCTGGAAATAGTGAGGAAGACGAAGATGAAACAGTAGGGGTATTTATAGGATTTGAATGTGAGTGGGTATGAGAGAGAAACATTTGGGCGGTTGATTTGACATGTAAAGATTTATTTCTTTAATCATTCAAGAGAATATACGTATATTAACGTTATTTTACAAACTATGAATAGATAAGCGAGACTTACATGTATTTGAGTTAGTGGAACTCATACATTATTATAATACCCTCACAATAGTGGTATTAATTCAATCTATTAAATTTCCAAATGAATTCTATTAGTTGTCTAATTATGATACAAGTAAAATCTTAGCCTCATGCTTTATCCACTTGTACTCTATGCCTTACGCCTTGTAAATTGGCAAATTATAGGATTATGTACAAGTCTGTCAGGATCTAAATATTATGAAAATTATGAATAACCAAGATTAACTGATTTGAATTTATCAGAGTATAAATCAATAATCTTGCTTTGAATCAAAGTTTAATTAAGAAGTTTGCGGAATAACACTCAATTATTTTGACAAAAACTTTCAGAATCAATAATAGCATAAAACACAGAAATAACCAAGACTGTTTATATTGCTTAATTCAATGATTACAATCACCTCTAATCTGTTTAGATTAGACGAAGAACACAAACTGTTCTTAGGGTTTTACAACCTTAGAGGCTTATGAAAACTTAAACAATAAAGCAATTACAGACTCAAAAATAATGCAGAAACTCCTATGTGCGTATGTGTATGCTTCTGTTTTCTATACAACATTCTGTCTATTTATATTGCTCTATGGACATATTTCCTTGAAGGACTAGGACTTCTTTGATAGTAGATATGCTGGAATCTTCTTGTAGATATCTTCCCTGAAAATCAGCACTTTCTGTTTGAGAAACTGTTGAGCAGCTTGAGTCGTTGGACAGCTTGAACACAGCAGCTTGAGCAGTTTTACTCTAGCAGCTTGAACTTTAACACTGGCAGCTCGAGTTTCTTCAACTAACAGCATGAACTTTGTATTTAAACAGAGAATCTACTAACAGCTTGAGAAGTCTAACTAACAGCTTGAACCTTACTTAAACTATTTCCCAACAATCTCCCCCTAACTTAAATTCTTTACACAAGACTTTAAGTTCTATACAAATAAGGAAATAAATAAGTAAACTGTTATGTACAAACCAAGGCTTTCAAAAACTTACAACTGTGCAAGCTTCTGATCTACATCCTTCAAAAAATCTCTCTTCATCTCTTCTTTATCACAAGATATCCTAACTGATTTTAGTTGGAGTAGCATATCTTTTGAAAAATTTAAGAACTCGAGAGTGAAGAAAATACCCGACCCATCTGAGAATTTGATTCTGTAAGTTCTGGATTTAACAAAGATGTGAACTTCTTTGATCTTTTTCCCTTTCTTCTCAGCATCCTCTACTTCTTCTTTTGCAAACTTAGAATCAGCAACTGAACTTAGATCTCTTATGAGTTGTTTTACTTGTGGAAGAGCAGATCTAACTTGAGATACCGATCCTATGTTGTACATCTTTATCAGTTCATCCCTTGTCAGCTTATGAACCATTTGCCAGAATGTATCAAACTCTTCTTCTGGTCCAGATTCTCTCCTTATCACAAACTTGACTCTTAAGTTTCTTTCATCTAGGGACTTTGCAAACCAGTAGTTGATTTCAGGCTTTGTGAAGTCATGTTGATCAATCAACTTCTCTAATTCCATAGCCTTTTGCAGATGATGTTCAAAGATCACCTTCTTAACAGCTGATGGAATAGAAACAGTGGGTTGATCAGCTTGAGCCGGTGCATGAACAGCAGCTTCAGGATGGACTGGTTTTGTTGATGGTTGGACTGACTGGGACGGTTGATCTTTTGGTACTGGCTGAATTTCTGAGGAGACTCTTGCTTTCTTTCTTTTCTCCATTTCTTTATCATGTATTGCCTGCAGCCTTTCAGTGGTCATGGACTGAGCCATTTTCTTTGGAATCCCTGCTGCAAAAGCAAAATTTATCAAGAATCTTCTATCCTCAGCCTTGGTATGCCCAGTTGGCATCTTCCTCTTTCTTTCACCTTGCTTGACCACAAACCCTCTTAGGTAATCTCCTAAGGCTTCTCCTGATTCTCCCCCTTTTTGGAAGCATTGGTTTGGACAGGAGGATCTACAACCTTTGCCCCTTGGGTTTGAATCAAACGCTCTAATTGAATGAGCTTATTTCCACAAAGGGTAAACCCCTTATGAAGATAATCCATTCTCTGTTTTTGAGCCACTTCTGATTGCTTTAGAGCCATGATTTGTGCACCCTGTGCAGCAATGATGGACATTTGGTATTCCAACATAGCTACAACAGGTTTCAGCTTGGGATCCGTCAAAAGCATGAGTTGCAAACTAGTCTCAAGATCAGAAAACACCAGGGGTGTTTGTGGTCTATCACTGACATGAATTCCAGAAGTAGAAACCTCTGGGCCCCTCTGTTCTTGGTACTGGGGTCTTCCAGCTTGTGTTTGCACACTAGCTGTTGCCATGGGTGTGGTCTTAGAGATGTTGGCCCTTTCCTGTGCCTCTTGTGCAGAGACATCAGTGGTGCCAGCCACAGAACCCATATGAACAGTCTCAGAAGAGATGTTCACCTCCTGCTTGAGGTTGGGAGTGTCCTCAATTGGTTCCCTTTGGATATTCTGTGCAGAAGGATTCTCCTGCACAGGGATATATGGCTGTGGCTGATGGGAAGAGGAGGAAGGAGCTCCTGATCCCCTTTTTCTTTTGTATAGATATCTGAGTGGGCGTGTAGGCTGTTCAAAAGGATCAGAGGATATGTTTGTATCATGAGGAGTGGGTTGGGGTCCTGGGGTTGAAGCAGTGATGTTAGGCTGTGTCTGCTCAGGCCCCTCTCCTCTGTTTCTTGTGATGATGCTCATCATTGCAGAGGGCAATGGAGCATCTATACTAACAAAATTGGCACTTGGCTTTAGCAGCCTTTTGAGTGAAGATAGTGAGTGCCTATGGGAAACATGTATCCTCTTATGTAAGTTGGAAGTAGTGCAGGTGTGTGCAATTATTTTTGCCAAGAATCGAGGATACATCAAAAATTTCCCATGCTTCAGGGAATGGTGCCTTAGCATTCCTTGAAAGATTATGTTTGAAAAGTTGAACTGTTGGCCAGTAGAAAAGCACACTAAGGCAGTGGCAATGTTTGAAGAAAATTCGGACCAACCAGTTCTTTTGGGGCTTAAACACTGCTGAAGAATATGCACAAGATATTTCCATTAAGGAGAAAAGTGTGCCTTAAGAAAAGTAAAAGAATCAGCAGGCCCCCTATAACCAATATTTTGAAGACCAAGATATAAGGCTTGAAGGGATAGGTCTTTTATACCTGTGGCATCTTGAAGATGCAGATGATTTCTGATGGATTCCTCTGTGATATTGATGGTAGTACCATCGATTTTGGAAGTCAGGGTAGGCACTCCATTGATGGTTTGAAGGTAGGCATGATTCTAGAATTGCTCAATATGAGATATGTAGATAGTGGGGTTAATATGGAGAGCATAGTGGATATGGGAGTGCCTGAGGAAGTCCATCATCTCATGGAATGGTTGAAGGTCAGTGTGTTTCAGGGTATATGGAAGGCAGTTGTGTTCTTTTACGAACTCCATGGGTAAAGAAACGACGGTTTAGGTTTAGGGTTTGCAAAGAATGTGTGTATCGTTCAGAGAGAAAGAAGAAGGCCTTGGAAGCAATATGTAACTGGTAGTTACAACTGAACGAAACTGGGACCTTTAAAGGTTTCGAAAAGGTTGGGTCCCGCGCACACATTTGAAAAACTACCCAAATACCCTGCACATTTTGACAGATCAAGTGAAAATAACCAGCAGCATGAGAAAATGAACTAGCAGCATGAGAAAAGACTCATGCTGTTAGTGTAAAATTGTGCAACTTTTCACTAACACAGTGTCTCCCCCTTAAATTAGCATATTAAGTTGATAGTAATAGAAATCAATTAATCCATATTTACCATACCAATGTTTGATATTAGGAAAGTGAACCTTCCTACATCAAAAGGTTTTGTAAATAAATCAGCTAGCTGATCATCTGTGTGAATTTTGGTAACTTGGATTAACTTCTTTTCATTACAATCTCTGATGAAGTGAAATCTGATTTCTATATGCTTTGTTTTTGGGAATTTCACTGGATTTTGCACAATGCTTATGGTACTTGAATTGTCAATATAAATAGGAGTGGATAAGAAATTCATACCATAGTCTCTAAGCTGATTTTGAATCCACATTACCTGGGAGCAGCAGCTTGCAGCTGCTACGTATTCTGCTTCAGTGGATGATGTGGAGACAGTTGTTTGCTTTTTGCATTGCCAAGAGACCAGTCTTGCTCCTAAGTATTGACATCCACCAGTTGTGGATTTTCTGTCAATGTTGCATCCACCATAGTCACTGTCAGAATAAGCAGTTAGTTCAAAAGGAGAGTCTTTGGGATACCATAGACCTAAATGTGGTTGGCCTTTGAGGTATCTGAAGATTCTCTTAACAGCAACCAAGTGAGAATCCTTTGGTGAACATTGAAACCTGGCACATACACAAACAGCAAACATTATATCAGGTCTAGAAGATGTTAGATACATGAGAGATCCTATAAGGGATCTGTAGAGATGAATGTCCACATCTATGCCATCTTTATCTGTATGAAGCTGTTTATGAGGATCCATTGGAGTGCTTGCAACCTTTGTGTCTTGATAGCCAAACTTTTCCAGTATGTCTTTGACATACTTTGATTGACTTATGAATAGACCAGTAGGCGTCTGTTTGACCTGCAGCCCTAGAAAGAATGTGAGTTCCCCCATTGAACTCATTTGAAACTTTTTGTGCATTAGGGCCTCAAAATCTTTGCACAACTTATCATTAGTTGAGCCAAAGATGATGTCATCAACATAGATCTGGACAAGAAGAATCTCAGTTTTGATGGTTTTCGTGAAAAGTGTTTTGTCCAGAGTGCCTCTCTTGAATCCATTCTGTAGAAGATATGAGGACAGTGTGTCATACCATGCTCTGGGGGCTTGGTGAAGACCATAGAGTGCTTTGTCTATCTTGTACACCCTGTCTGGATACTTGTAGTCTTCAAAACCAGGAGGTTGACACACATACACTTCTTCTTCAATTGTCCCATACAAGAAAGCAGACTTTACATCCATTTGATACACTTTGAATCCTTTGAAGCTTGCATATGCTAGAAATAGTCTTATGGCTTCAATTCTTGCTACTGGAGCAAAAACATCATCATAATCTATTCCTTCTTCTTGAGTGTACCCTTGTGCTACTAGTCTTGCTTTGTTTTTGATGACTATCCCTCTCTCATCCTTCTTGTTTCTGAACACCCATCTGGTACCTATTGCTCTCTTACCTTTAGGAAGATCCACCAGAGTCCATACATTCTGGATTTTGAACTGTAAAAGCTCTTCTTGCATAGCTTCAATCCAGGATGCATCTTTTAGTGCGTCTGATGCCTTTTTAGGTTCTAATTGAGACATGAAGCAGGCATGTTCAAAAGCAGCTAGACTGAATTCTGGAACTGCTTGTTCAGCAGCAGCAGTCTCATTGTGAACCATCTTCCTTGTTTGAACAGGAGTGCTTGGATCACCCAGTATTTGATTGAGAGGGTGATACTTATGAACTCTGCGTGTGGGTTCTCTCTCTATTTGAAAGGACGTTCCAAGATTTGTGTCATCACCATCAGAACCAGTAAATGGTTCAGTTTCTGGGACAGCTTGTGTTTCTGGGCTAACAGCTTGAGAATTTGTTGGGACTGCTAGCCTGGAAACTGGAGCTGTTTCCTTTTGTGGTGGAGCTGTGCTATCTGGACTTTGAATTGGCACTTCAGTGTCTGGATTTGCATCATGTTGAGTGCTCAGGACCCCTGGAGGGTCACATGACAGAAGTGGTAGAGTGGTGAAATCGTCCCAACTTGTTGAATCTGCAGCAGTCTGAAACTTTGTGCCACCAGCATGAGAAGGTGTATTGGCAGCATGAGAATTTGTGCTAGCAGCTTCAACCCTGTATGCATCAGCTTCTGCAGGAAACTCAGCAAAGCTCAGAGAATTTGTTAGTGAATCTAAATCAAACAACCAATCAGGACCAGTGCCTTTGATGTTAGCAGTATTTTCATTAAATTCAACATTGGCACTTTCTTCAATTGTTTTAGACACACGGTTGTATACTCTATAGGCTTTGCTTTGAATTGAGTATCCTACAAAAAATCCTTCTTCAGACTTACTCTCAAACTTTCCTAAGTGAGTTTTAGTGTGAAGGATAGTACATGGGCATCCAAAAGGCTTGAAAAAAGCTATTAGGGGACTTTTGTTGTGGAATAACTCATAAGGAGTTTTCCCTTGTGATTGAACTACTTGAACCCTATTTAGAACATAACAGGCTGTGTTAACAGCTTCTGCCCAGAAAGTCATAGGCAGATTGGAATCAGCTAACATTGTTCTAGCAGCCTCAATTAATGTTCTATTCTTTCTTTCAGCTACACCATTTTGCTGTGGTGTTCTTGGTGCACTATATTGTCTAGCAATACCTTTGGATTCACAGAAACTGTTTAGAATTTGATTTTTAAATTCAGTTCCATTGTCTGATCTTATCACCTTAACTTTGGAATTGGATTGGTTTTCTATCTTAAGGATAAAAGACTTAACAAGCTCAGCAGTTTCATCTTTGGACCTAAGAAAGTAAACCCAAGTAAATCTGGTGAAATCATCAACAATGACTAAACAGTATGCCCTTTTATTCAAACTCAAAACAGATGTTGGACCAAATAGGTCCATATGCAGCAGCTGAAGAACAGATGAGATTGAATTTACTTCTTTGGCCTTATGAGAAGTTTTGTGTTGCTTGCCTTTAAGACATGCTACACAATGATCATCACAAATGAACTCCTTTTGTGGTAATCCTCTTACCAGATTCTTTTTAACTAAATCATTCATGGACCTGAAGTTCATGTGACACATCCTTCTATGCCAAAGAGCAGACTCATTTGATGATGCTTTGGATATTAAACAACTTAAAGTATTTGATTTGGTTAAAAGAGTTGTGTCTAAGCAGTAAACATTGTCCTTTCTTGGTGTTCTGAGTAAAACAAGATTTTCAGGAATTTTGAAATCCTTTGAAAGAACAATGCACTCAGAATCTGTGAATAGAACAATGTTTTGTTTATCACAGATTTGAGAGACACTCAATAAATTATACTTAAGCTGTTCAACATACAGAACATCATGGAATATCATGTTGCCTGCTTTTACAGTACCTTTACCTGTAACTTTACCTCCTTTTGAGTTGCCTCCAAATGCAACAAAACCTCCATCAAATCCTTTGAAGTTTGACAAGCATTCAGAATTGCCTGTCATGTGCCTGGAGCATCCACTGTCCAGATGCCATCGTGTCTTATGTGAAGACCTGTGGTTGCCCTGCACAAATAACAGCTTAGTTAGTAGTGGAGTAAACCCAAACCAAATTGGTTTTGGGTTGGCCTTGTATATCAACATAACTAAAAACTGTTTTTGACTTCTTGTATTTAGTGAGATCTACTGATGAAGTCTTTGGAGAGTATTTAGTGAGTATATGAGGTATCCAATTATTTTGATCATCTTTTCTTTTGACAGTCTCAGATGATTCACTAGCAGCTCCAGTTTGATGCCCAGCAGCTTGAGCTGTGTTTGTAGTGCTAACAGTTTCAGTTTTTGCACTAACAGCATCAGATTTTGACTTAACAGTCTGATCTTTTGCATTAGCAGTTTGAGCACCAGATTTGTCCTTGACACACCATATTTGTTTAAAACTTGATTTAGGCTTTGCCAAAACTTGTTTTTGATGTGTGGACTGTTTTTTATTAATTTTTGAAAATTTGTGATCAACTGTTCTCTTTGGAACTGCTGTGGAAGGTTTCACTTTTGAGTGTTTTGCCTGTTTAGGATTTGATTTTGTGTGATGCACAGTCTGTTTTGCAACAGCTGGTTTGTAAAAACAATCCTTGGCAAAGTGATTCTTCCTTCCACAGTGAAAGCATCTTTTGACAGTTTGGATTGGCACACCAGACTTTTCTGTCAATTTCTTGTTTTTGTTTCTCTGGTTTCCTCTTACCTGCTGTTGTTTAGGAAACTTTTGAACACCATGCTTTTGGCATGTGCAGATTGAAACAGTTTTACCTCTTTTAGGTCCTTTTGATGAAGATGCAGTGTTACAGTTAGAAAGTACAGAATCTTGTGGAGTAGCATTGCATACACTCATCTTTTCTTTTCCTTTCGTACTGGGAACTTTGGCTTCTATGGGTGTACTCTTTGTGTCACAGTCGCTATGTTGACTCTCATCTACTTTTGGTTCAGGACTGCTATCAAGGATAGGATCTACTTTAGTCATAGACTTATCTAGTGGTTCTTTGACAAGTCTATCAGCTACTTCACTCATTGGATAAATGTGCTTGTTGTTATATGGAGGTGGAGTAGCTTTGTATCCTATTCCTTCTTTGGGATTGACCTGTGATTTGACTCTATCTTTGAATTGAACTTCCATTAGGTGTTCTAGCTTCTGATTTGCTAACTTGAAATTACCTAGATCTATGTTAACAGATTCTAGTTTCTTATTAGCCTCTAACACCTTCTGTTCAGATTCTTCTACCTTTTTATTCAGAGATTCTATTTTCTTATTAAGTTCCTTTTTCTCCCACTCATGATAGTTTCTATCATACCCCATTTGAATCTCATTATCCTTATAATCATTGATCTGTTTTTCCAGATCTTCTATGGCTTGCATATATTCATATCTCCTTTCTTCCATCTTAGCTAGAGTTTTGCACATGCTCTCATTATGATCTCTGTACTTTTTAACCATATTTTTACATGATTGAGAGCAGAGTTTAGAGGTTACCTCAGATGGTAGTTCAGTGGAGGAGACATTTGATGTTTCTGCCATAAGAGCTTGATTTTGGAATTCTTCCTCTGTCTGATCACTCCAGTCAAACACATTGTCTTCTTGAGAGACAAGTGCTGTTGATGAGGAAGTTTGGATTGGCTGTGAAGTCCTTGATGGCTGTTGACCTTGAGATCTACATTCTCTGGCAAAGTGACCAAGCTTATGACATTTGTAGCATTCCACTTTTGATTTATCAAAAGATGGTTTGCCATCTGTTTTGGCATGAAAGTTGGTCCTGCCAGTTCTTTTCAGAAATCTTTTGGCTCTCATGGTCAGCATTGCATGTTGCCACTTTAAGTCCATCTCTTCAAGATCATCAGGATGGATTTGTTCCAAGTCTTCAACGTTTAGAGCAAATAATCCATCATTGGCAACAAAAGCTTCATAATGAATTTCAGCAGAATTTCCATCACCACCTGAAACAGAATCACAGTTATTAGATTTTTCAGAGGACAGAAAAGCAGTGTTATGATTATAAGAAAAGGATTTCTTTTTAGCATCAATTTCAGTCTCAAACACTCTTAGACTGTTGTACAGATCATCCAATTCTATCTCATCAAGTGTGTCTTTTGTTCTCCACTGTGCAGCGTAGACTGTCCATTCTTCTCCAAGAGATCTGAGAAACTTTCTGTTGACCTCATCTTGATCCAGATTGACCCTTGCACTTTCCAGTTCACTTATCAGTTTGTTGAACCTGTCAAAGATTTGGGTGAGGTTTTCATTCTTGCCACCAGAAAAGTTTTCATACTGCTGTTTCAAAAGGTCTTTTTGATTCCTCTTGGTACTTGCATTACCAGCAAACCTCTTCTCTAAGGCATTCCAAAGAGAGTGAGCAGTATAAAACTTCTTAAACTGATGTTGATAAGCATTAGGAATGGCTATTTGTAATAATGTCAGTGCTTTCACTTCATTCATTCTAGCCTTCCTTTCAAGTTCAGTTTTTGGAGGAGTTTTTACTGGTTTTCCCTCAGCATCAAGTTCTGGATCAACTGCAGGAGGAAATTCAACAGCTTCCCATATGGCATAATCAATGAATTGAATATGCTGTTTAATCCTGAGTTTCCACATCTCAAACTCAGTGGGCTTGAGCATAGGCACTTTGAGTCCTTGCCCAGATCCACTGCTGCTATTTTCAAATTCCATTGAAAAAGATTAAAAATTTGAAAGAAAGTTTTCGACTTTGAAAAACAAAGAACGACCTGTGGCTCTGATACCACTTGTCAGGATCTAAATATTATGAAAATTATGAATAACCAAGATTAACTGATTTGAATTTATCAGAGTATAAATCAATAATCTTGCTTTGAATCAAAGTTTAATTAAGAAGTTTGCGGAATAACACTCAATTATTTTGACAAAAACTTTCAGAATCAAAAATAGCATAAAACACAGAAATAACCAAGACTGTTTATATTGCTTAATTCAATGATTACAATCACCTCTAATCTGTTTAGATTAGACGAAGAACACAAACTGTTCTTAGGGTTTTACAACCTTAGAGGCTTATGAAAACTTAAACAATAAAGCAATTACAGACTCAAAAATAATGCAGAAACTCCTATGTGCGTATGTGTATGCTTCTGTTTTCTATACAACATTCTGTCTATTTATATTGCTCTATGGACATATTTCCTTGAAGGACTAGGACTTCTTTGATAGTAGATATGCTGGAATCTTCTTGTAGATATCTTCCCTGAAAATCAGCACTTTCTGTTTGAGAAACTGTTGAGCAGCTTGAGTCGTTGGACAGCTTGAACACAGCAGCTTGAGCAGTTTTACTCTAGCAGCTTGAACTTTAACACTGGCAGCTCGAGTTTCTTCAACTAACAGCATGAACTTTGTATTTAAACAGAGAATCTACTAACAGCTTGAGAAGTCTAACTAACAGCTTGAACCTTACTTAAACTATTTCCCAACAATCCACTTGTCAGGATCTAAATATTATGAAAATTATGAATAACCAAGATTAACTGATTTGAATTTATCAGAGTATAAATCAATAATCTTGCTTTGAATCAAAGTTTAATTAAGAAGTTTGCGGAATAACACTCAATTATTTTGACAAAAACTTTCAGAATCAATAATAGCATAAAACACAGAAATAACCAAGACTGTTTATATTGCTTAATTCAATGATTACAATCACCTCTAATCTGTTTAGATTAGACGAAGAACACAAACTGTTCTTAGGGTTTTACAACCTTAGAGGCTTATGAATACATTATTATAATACCCTCACAATAGTGGTATTAATTCAATCTATTAAATTTCCAAATGAATTCTATTAGTTGTCTAATTATGATACAAGTAAAATCTTAGCCTCATGCTTTATCCACTTGTACTCTATGCCTTACGCCTTGTAAATTGGCAAATTATAGGATTATGTACAAGTCCCTAAAGCTTATGGTGCAAGTCTTATATGCAAGTAGTATTTTAAAATAAAAAGAATAATTAAGCTAGGTGTTGAATTGGAAAATGGAAAGAGTTTAAGGGGGTTGTATGTAAAAGTTTCACCAATTAGGGGTGGTTAAATCCCCTAATCGACTACCCTTCTCCTTCTCTTTTCTTTGTCTTCAAAATCCTCTGCACATACATCCTTAAAGAACAAAAGCTAGGGCTGAATTTCTTTGCTTGAGGACTACGAAAATATGAGAGTTTAAGTCACTAAAATCCCTACAGCAATTAAGGTGAACCTCTTTCATGTGTTGAGTCGTATATATGTATATGTATATGTATATCTATCTCTCTTTCTCCCTCACCTAGTGGTTATAAAGTTTGTAATAGTGAATTCAAAATAGAGTAACCAAGGGTGTCTAATAAGGACTAATCAACTAATTAGTGTTCTGAAAGTGCTAATAAGAAGAAACCAAAGAAAACTCAAACTTGAACTTTGAAATCCTTGGATTTAATTAGTGAAGTAATTGATTCTTTGTGTTATTGGTGATTAAACAATGTTTATATATGTTTACATATACTTAATATATCATATAAAGAGGCCTTGAGATGTTTTTGAAGGTTAAAAATAGGTTTGGAACGAAGTTTTCACGAGCAGAGTACAAAAAGTCGTTCCAGCATGTTTTGACTCGTCGAGTCATACCCTTGACTCGTCGAGTCACTCTCAGATATGGCCATTTTTCAAAAGATAAAGTTGTATCCCTATGTGTCCTCTTCGCCTGTGCTCTTGAATCACCTAAATCCGAGTTCGTATGAAAAAGTTATGGCCAAAATACAAAACTAGTGCGAGTCGAGCCCGGTTCACCCAAAACACTTATATTAAGTCCCATAATGATAGTATAACATCATGGGATCATTCTATAATTATATAACACTTAAATTAACGTTTAGCATCGCCCAAAAGTCTATAAAACTAAATAAGAGTCGTATCAGTGTCGATAAATTCGGAAACTTAGACCGAAAACGTTTAAACACTTCAGTTAACTTCCAAACCATATGGTATACTATTATAAGCTAATGAATACATTGAATATCATTATTTTATAGGTTTGGAGCTTGAAGGAATGCCGGTTAACGGTTTGGGGCGTTAAGGGACTTATTAGTCGTTTTGAGCCTTAAAGGCTATTATAGCCTATAGTACTGTGAGTTCTAGTATTGATGTGTGTGTTGCATACATAATTACATGTTTATTTTATCAAAGACATTGTGCATATCTATTTGGCATCATCCTCTTATATGATGCATTGCACTGATTTTATTATACTGCCTTATTGGCGGTTCATTACTTGATCATGGCCTATGGCCAGCATACCTTATTTGATACCCCATTATACACGTCAGCATCTTGATTATGCTTTGATTCCTTGTTCATACATATCATGGATTTTATGCTACACATGATGATTATTCATTTCATGTTCATATGATTACTCTTGATTAACCCCTTTGTGAGCTATGCTCATTTATCCTTGGCCTCACCGGATATCCAGGTTATCATTATTACTATCAAGCGCCTTACTTTGTGTTTGTGCGTATAAATTCCTACACCACATGAGCTCGTGGGTAGGTGGCCGGACTTCGGGTGCCGGTTGGAGTTGCGCAGCTGGACATGATCCATAGCTGTTGGCAACGGCGGGTCAGCGGGTCATGTACCGCAACCTATGAAAATTAATGGGCTATGCCCACATTATTTTATTAAAAAGATATTGCACTTGTCATTACATAATTATTTTATCATTTATACATGTTGTATGTTTTGCACTCCATATCGATCTAGTAACTCACTTAGCAAATTTTATTTGCTAACCCCTCACTTTTATATACCTCAGGTGGCGTTAAGTAAAGGCAAGGTGATTGTCGGCTTTGGTCCTAGAGTTTAAATGGACTGAATCTGAAGCCTTAACTTTGGTAAGGCTATGCTTATATAATTGGGAGGTAACTGGGTAGTTGTCTACCATTATGTTTAATATGTATGGATAAAGACATGTAATGTCTTTCGGATTGATGTTAGAAATTGTAATCTAGTAAAAGTATCTTGTGAAATTACTTTATCTTCCAAAATGATGGTTTATAATCAAACAGGGATATTGACTCCGTGCGAACGGGTCATGCTCGATTTTCTTTAAAAATTATGTTAATTATAATTAATTTACTGCAACCCCATTTTTATTATATTAAGTTGAAATGGGTGTTTCAAATTTGGTATCAGAGCCGATGTTCATTGCATGAGTATAGTCGATGATACTCTACTATGAGCTCGGTTTCAGATGCTTGTATTGGCCGCCTAGGCAACACTATTATAACATAAGCTAACTTATGATTTGGCCTAGGACGGGTACGGGTTTAAGTTAATGAAAATGCTACTGTATAGTTAACGCGTGTATATACGCTTAATGTCATACAGCTTGATGGTCGGACATACTAAACTAGATCCCAATATGGAGATTAACTCTAATTAGTAGAAAATGGCGTATATTGAAAGTGCCTAATAGAGGTATTACTAATGCCTCGTGATATTGATTCTCAAGTGAGAATCCTAAATACCTTGTATATTAAAGAGTATAACCAGCAATAATAATGGTGTGTTTTGAAATTATAATGAATGCTATTAATTAGCAATAAATGTCTATAATTTGTTGGGAAATAGTCTAAGTAGGTTCAAGCTGTTAGTTAGACTTCTCAAACTGTTAGTAGAGTTTATATGTAAATACAAAGTTCATGCTGTTAGTTGAAGAATCTCGAGCTGCCAGTGTAAAAGTTCAAGCTGCCAGTGTAAAAGTTCAAGCTGCCAGGGTAAATCAACTCAAGCTGCTCTGTTCATGCTGTCAAGTGATTCAAGCTGCTCAACAGTTTCATAAACAGAAAGTGCTGATTTTCAAGAAAAGATATCTACACAAAGATTCCAGCATATCTACTATCAGAGAAGTCATAGTCCTTCAAGGAAACAAATCAAGAAGCAATATAAATACATAGAATAGGTCTTTCTATTGTATAGGAGTTTTCTGCATATTCGAGTCTGTAATTGCTTTTGTTGATTAAGTTTTCATAAGCCTCTAAGGTTGTAAAACCCTAAGAACAGTCTGTGTTCTTCGTCTAATCAAACAGATTAGAGGTGATTGTAATCATTGAAGTCAGCAATACAATCAGTTTTGATTATTTCTTGTGTTTATTTATTATTGATTCTGAAAGTTTTTGTTAAAATAATTAAGTGTTATTCCACAAACTTCTTAATTAAACTTTGATTCAAAGCAAGATTATTGATTTATACTCTGATAAACTCAAATCAGTTAGTCTTGGTTAATTAGTTTTAGATCCTGACATAATTCCTTGATAAAATTATATGATGATGATTGAATCCCTCTATTCTATGAATATGATTGGAAAACAAGTAAATTATAATATATACCTTAAACTAATTTGGAATATTTTCCAAGGACATTATAGTCATAATAGCCTAAGTTTATAACTTGGGTTGAAGTGCTAATGAAAGCTACTATGTACCAACTGTCGCTGTAATGCGCTACAATTATAACCCTCTTTGGGAATTAGGCGATGGGTGAGCTGTTATCCCCGTAGTTTCCTTTAAAATCCATAAGAATTAGTTGGCAATGACAACTATCAATTCAATGAATGAAATAATGATGCTAAATCAAAGTAATTCCTTCTTATATCAAGGGTCGTTAAGTGCCTAATAGTTAGAATGATAATATATTGAAGTAAATGATAAATTTCAAATATGTATATCTATATATACGCATCTTTAAAATAAACCAGTATAAGTTGTAAGACCTAAAGGTCAATGTATAGTGAAATAAAAAATAAAAATTAAATTTATAAAGAAGGGTAAAATGCATACCCATTTCTATGATATTAAAAGAGAAGTCCCTTGTTAGGAAAAGTTATAGAATTATAATCTTATGCTAATTATATAAGTAATAAGATATCTCGAAATACAAATGATTCATAAATGATACAATTATATTGAGATTGAAGTTATATACACATATGAGAAATATGGGAGGTATTACATCCTCAAATCGAATTATAACGACTCTATTAATAGTCCAAGTTAGGACTCAAGTAGAGTTCTACTAAATTTGATAACATCTTGTAAAGCTAAAGTATTAAATGGTTTTGGTAAGAATTCATTACTTATTATTGATTTAACAAATTCCAAAAGTTTACTCCCAAACTTGGGTATCATAAGTTGGTAAAATACCATAAGATAAGGGATTCATTATACAGAGTTCCCGTTTTGGGTGCTCTGGTTCTAATTGTTAAAAGAAGGATGTCACCTGTAAAGGTGCATGAATTACCGTAAACTAAAAGGGTAATAGTCCAAAATAAATATTCATTGCATTATGTTAATGATCAATTTGATCAGCTGCAAGATGTTTTATATTTCTCAGACATTGATCTGTGAATTGAATATTATCAACTAAAAAAATCCGTGAGGAGGTGTACCAAAGACCTCATTTCATGTTAGATGTGGTCAATATAAATTTTGGTGAAGCCGTTTGAACTCACGAATGCACTAGTTGCATCTATGGATCTAATAATCCTAATATGCCGACATATGTTGGATAAATCAGTTATCGTTTACCGATAATATCATAATTTATTCAGAAATACAATTTGAATATAAAATACATCCTTGTGCGATGTTGAAAATACTTCACAAGAGAAATTTATGTAAAACTTTCTAAATGCGATTTCTAGATATAAATTTCAAGCTGAACTTTATAAGCTTAAATGGAAACATGTATATATATACTTATTTATAACTTGGCATAATTATTAAAATTAATGTCAGATTTTTTAACTACAGTCGATCTATTAAAAGTTGAACCGAAATTTAAATAGGTCCAATTCTTGGCCATATCGTCTTCGAGGAGGGAATACCTTCATACCCCTTTAAAATGAAGGTTAATTGTTTATGATAGTTGTTGTAAATGCAACTGAAATGAAACATTTTGGAGATTGGCCTAGGGACCTAATTTGCAGTTAAATATGAGCGTCCCAATTATTGAGTTCATCTTCTTCTGGGTAATTCTCAAAAATTGAAATCATGAAAAATCGCGTATAGGTTTTTAAGCCTAGCGGTTTCCATAATTATCTATTGAAAGAAATTTGCAATATTAAGTATACTTATCATGTGAAAAATACTAAAAGGTATCGTGATATTAAGCCATGTAATGGTGGTTATGGATGATGGTCATGATGCCTCGGAATCAAAACTGATAGTTAAATACTAACTAAATAATGATAATAGTGTCGTTAATAATAAGTCGAACATATTTCATATAAGTTAAATAAGAAATTAATTACATTGAATACCAATAAGTATTATATACTTGACTATATATTGAACCATAATGATAGGGTTCAATGAAAAAGGAATATACGAAGTGTGACTCGTTATAGAGGTCACTGCAATGCAATTCTAAAACAAAAGTGCCACCTCTGGTTAATTCCCAAATGAAGGATATTATATGGACGTGAAATTATATACTTAATATGAATAACAATCCTGCAATGAACTGAACATTGTTTTGGATATGAAATTTATGCACAATGAGTAAGTACATAAGAAGTAAATCTTCAAACAAATTTAATATAACAGTTTGTTATAGAAATAGCGATAATGACTATGTCACTAATATGCTATAAATGGGTTATTTAACCCGATATTTATATAGCAATATGGCTGTCTATATGTCTGGGTCGGGTGATCCGGCGATACTAACTGGGCATAGTTTACTTATAATTGCACATAACAGGCATACTATACTTATTAAAAGCCTCTCGAAAATTTTGGATTGATTCCGTGGGCGGAATCATTTTCAAGGGAGGAAGAGTTGTAACATCCTCAAATTTAATATAATAATCAAACTGTTAAATATACACTTAACCAATAAACTGAGTGATTTATTTATGTCAATTGACATGTAAAGATTTATTTCTTTAATCATTCAAGTGAATATACGTATATTAACGTTATTTTACAAACTATGAATAGATAAGCGAGACTTACATGTATTTGAGTTAGTAGAACTCATACATTATTATAATACCCTCATAATAGTGGTATTAATTCAATCTATTAAATTTCCAAATGAATTCTATTAGTTGTCTAATTATGATACAAGTAAAATCTTAGCCTCATGCTTTATCCACTTGTACTCTATGCCTTACGCCTTGTAAATTGGCAAATTATAGGATTATGTACAAGTCCCTAAAGCTTATGGTGCAAGTGTTATATGCAAGTAGTATTTTAAAATAAAAAGAATAATTAAGCTAGGTGTTGAATTGGAAAATGGAAAGAGTTTAAGGGGGTTGTATGTAAAAGTTTCACCAATTAGGGGTGGTTAAATCCCCTAATCGACTACCCTTCTCCTTCTCTTTTCTTTGTCTTCAAAATCCTCTGCACATACATCCTTAAAGAACAAAAGCTAGGGCTGAATTTCTTTGCTTGAGGACTACGAAAATATGAGAGTTTAAGTCACTAAAATCCCTACAGCAATTAAGGTGAACCTCCTTCATGTGTTGAGTCGTATATATGTATATGTATATCTATCTCTCTTTCTCCCTCACCTAGTGGTTATAAAGTTTGTAATAGTGAATTCAAAATAGAGTAAGCAAGGGTGTCTAATAAGGACTAATTAACTAATTAGTGTTCTGAAAGTGCTAATAAGAAGAAACCAAAGAAAACTCAAACTTGAACTTTGAAATCCTTGGATTTAATCCAAGGATTTAATTAGTGAATTAATTGATTCTTTGTGTTATTGGTGATTAAACAATATTTATATATGTTTACATATACTTAATATATCATATAAAGAAGCCTTGAGATGTTTTTGAAGGTTAAAAACAGGTTTGGAACGAAGTTTTCACGAGCAGAGTACAAAAAGTCATTCCAGCATGTTTTGACTCGTCGAGTCATACCCTTGACTCGTCGTGTCACTCTCAGATATGGCCATTTTCCAAAAGATAAAAGTTGTAGCCCTATGTGTCCTCTTCGTCTGGGCTCTTGAATCACCTAAATCCGAGTTCGTATGAAAAAGTTATGGCCAAAATACAAAACTAGTTCGAGCCCGGTTCACCCAAAACACTTATATTAAGTCCCATAATGATAGAATAACATCATGGGATCATTCTATAATTATATAACACTTAAATTAACGTTTAACATCGCCCAAAAGTCTATAAAACTCAATAAGAGTCGTATCAGTGTCGATAAATTCAGAAACTTAGACCGAAAACGTTTAAACACTTCAGTTAACTTCCAAACCTAATGGTATACTATTATAAGCTAATGAAAACATTGAATATCATTATTTTATAGGTTTGGAGCTTGAAGGAATGCCGGTTATCGGTTCGGGGCGTTAAGGGACTTATTGGTCGTTTTGAGCCTTAAAGGCTATTATAGCCTATAGTACTGTGAGTTCTAGCATTTATGTGTGTGTTGCATACATAATTACATGTTTATTTTATCAAAGACATTGTGCATATCTATTTGGCATCATCCTCTTATATGATGCATTGCACTGATTTTATTATACTGCCTTATTGGCGGTTCATTACTTGATCATGGCCTATGGCCAGCATACCTTATTTGATACCCCATTATACACGTCAGCATCTTGATTATGCTTTGATTCCTTGTTCATACATATCATGGCTTTTCTGCTACACATGATGATTATTCATTTCATGTTCATATGATTACTCTTGACTAACCCCTTTGTGAGCTATGCTCAATTATCCTTGGCCTCACCGGATATCCACGTTATCATTATTAGTATCAAGCGCCTTACTTTGTGTTTGCGCGTATAAATTCCTACACCACATGAGTTCGTGGGTAGGTGGCCGGACTTCGGGTGCCGGTTGGAGTTGCGCAGCTGGACATTGATCCGTAGCTGTTGGCAACGGCGGGTCAGCGGGTCATGTACCGCAACCTATGCAAATTAATGGGCTATGCCCACATTATTTTATTATAAAGATATTGCACTTGTCATTACATAATTATTTTATCATTTATACATGTTGTATATTTTGCACTCCATATCGATCTAGTAACTCACTTAGCAAATTTTATTTGCTAACTCCTCACTTTTATATACCTCAGGTGGCGTTAAGTAAAGGCAATGTGATTGTCGGCTTTGGTCCTAGAGTTTAAATGGACTGAATCTGAAGCCTTAACTTTGGTAAGGCTATGCTTATATAATTGGGAGGTAACTGGGTAGTTGTCTACCATTATGTTTAATATGTATGGATAAAGACATGTAATGTCTTTCGGATTGATGTTAGAAATTGTAATCTAGTAAAAGTATCTTGTGAAATTACTTTATCTTCCAAAATGATGGTTTATAATCAAACAGGGATATTGACTCCGTGCGAACGGGTCATGCCCGATTTTCTTTAAAAATTATGTTAATTATAATTAATTTACTGCAACCCCATTTTATATTATATTAAGTTGAAACGGGTGTTTCAGTCTAAGCTGTTGGTCAAATCTGTGATGAATAGGGTCATCACAAGCTGTTCATTTTTCAAGCTGTTCACTCTTCACACTGTGCTTTCAACATGTGCTCTAATGTAAGATCAGGTTGTGTTCAATAGTTGAACAGGTTTCAGGACAATGTCCTATAGACCAGTGTGAAGGAGTGAGCAGGGTGAAGAATAGACCATCAGAGCAGGCTTTGACAGGCAAGCTGTTATTGTTCAACCTGTTATATGCTCAAGCTGTTCAAGTTTTGCAGAAAAATGACTATGTACAGAACATGCATAACCTGTTCTGTCTAAGCTGTTCTGAGAAACTTGAGCAGTGTGAGACATACAAAGTATTAGACCTTTGAGGACACTTAGTCACTCTTGTTTAACATGCCCAGCTTGCTGACAAGGTAATTAAACCTGGTTTCATCAAGAGGTTTGGTGAAAATTAATGTCTGCAAGCTGTTCATAAGTGGAAATAAAACTTACCTCCATATTACCTTTCTGAATGTGATCCCTGATGAAATGATGTCTGACCTCAATATGCTTTGTGCTTGAATGAAATACTGGATTGTTGGAAATGGATATGGCACTTGTGTTATCACACAGAATAGGAGTTTTCCTATACACAAGCCCATAGTCTTCAAGCTGATGCTGCATCCACAGAATCTGCCCACAGCAGCTTCCAGCAGCAATGTACTCAGCTTCAGCAGTAGAAGTAGACACTGAGTTCTGCTTCTTGCTACACCAACTTATCAACTTACCACCAAGGAGTTGACATCCACCGGTTGTGCTTTTCCTATCTAGCCTGCAGCTTGCAAAATCAAAATCTGAATAACCTGTTAGTTCAAGGCTTGAGTCTTTGGGATACCAAAGACGCAAACCTGATGTGCCTTTCAGGTATCTGAAGATTCTTTTAACAGCAGCTAGATGAGATTCCTTTAGATCAGCTTGGAACCTAGCGCATAAACAGGTGGCAAACATAATATCAGGTCTACTAGCTGTTAAATATAGCAAGCTCCCAATCATTCCTCTGTAAGCTGTTACTGAAACAGCTTTGCCACTAGCATCAGCATCCAATTTTACATTGGTTGTCATTGGGGTTTTAATAGGAGAACTTTGATCAAATTTAAACTTTTTCAAGAGATCTAAAGTATACTTTCTTTGATTTATAAAAATTCCAGTTAAGGTTTGTTTAACCTGTAATCCTAGAAAGAAAGTAAGTTCTCCCATCATACTCATTTCATATTTGGATTTCATGAGTAATGAAAAATTCTTACATAACTGCTCATTGGTAGAACCAAATATTATGTCATCCACATAAATTTGAACAAGCATAATATCAGACTTCACGTTCTTTATGAACAGTGTGGTATCCACTTTACCTCTGGAATACCCATTGCTCATAAGGAATTCAGTAAGAGTGTCATACCAGGCTCTAGGGGCTTGTTTGAGACCATAGAGAGCCTTGTCCAACTTATAGACAAAACCTGGATGTTGTTCATTTTCAAAACCTGGAGGCTGCTTGACATAAACTTCTTCTTGCAGCTACCCATTCAAAATTGCACTCTTCACATCCATTTGAAATACCTTAATGCTCTTATGAGCAGCGTAGGCTAGATACAAACGAATTGCTTCTAGCCTGGCCATAGGAGCAAATGTCTCATAATAGTCAATTCCTTCCTCCTGTCTATAACCCTGAGCAACCAGTCTTGCATTATTTCTAATGACATGACCTTGCTCATCCATCTTATTTCTGAAAACTCATTTAATGCCAATTATAGTTTTACCTTCAGGAGCAGGGATTAGCTTCCATACCTTGTTTCTCTCAAACTGATTGAGTTCTTCTTGCATGGCAGTGATCCAATTGGCATCTTTTAGTGCTTCATCCACCTTCTTTGGCTCCATTAGTGAAACAAAACTAGAGAACATACAGAAGTTCCCTAAGCTGTCCCACCTTGTTTGTACCCCTTTGTTGATGTCACCAATTATTTGATCATTAGGGTGACCTCTGATCCACTTAGGATCATTTTTCAATGATGATTCTCCTGAGTTGTTGACATCTTCAGCAGGTCCTGTTGAGCAGCTCTCAAGATTTTCAGACACACTGTTGTCTTGAGCCTGTTCACTTGTTGAACATGTCTGTCCACTGTTGAACATATCACCAGATGATCCAGGAAAATCAGCATTGATTGGTTCAGGACATGTAGTTGTGGTTAAGTCAGTACACTTATTCACACAGGGTGTATTGACATAATCCTCATCATGTCCATTATGATCAGCAGGTTCCACACTGGTTGTAGTGGAAGCTTTTGAGTCTTTTTCTTCACAGTTGGAATGTAGAAGATCATCAAAGTTCAATTCTTCTGAAACTGATTCAGGAACAGCTTTGGTAGAGACACTCCTGGACTCTTCAAAGGTGACATTGATAGATTCATCTATCACCTTTCTTGTTTGTTGTTGTATACTCTATAGGCTTTGGAGATAGTAGAGTATCCAACAAATACACCTTCATCAGCTTTAGGTTCAAACTTTGCCAGTTGGTCCCTTTGATTCAAAATAAAGCAGGGACACCCAAATACATGGAAGTAACTGACATTTGGCTTCCTCCCTTTGAGCAGCTCATAGGGAGTCTTGTTGAACCTTTTTACCACTAAGGATCTGTTTTGGGTGAAACAGACAGTGTTAACAGCTTCAGCCCAGAATGATGAAGGTAAACCAGATGCACATACCATGGTTCTAGTAGCTTCAATGAGGGTTCGATTTCTCCGTTCAGCAAATCCATTTTGTTGTTGAGTTCTTACAACTGAAAAGTTTTGAGTGATCCCTTTTTCTTCACAGAAGTCTTCAAGAATACTGTTTCTGAATTCAGTACCATGATCACTTCTAAGCTACTTTACTTGGGCAGAGTTTAGCATTTCCATCTTTTTCACAAATCCAATGATTTCTCTAGCAGCCTCTCCTTTGCTCTTCAAGAAGATTACCCATGTGTACCTGGAGAACTCATCAACCATTACAAGAGTGTATCTTCTTCCTCCTAGACTTGGAACACTAACAGGTCCAAACAAGTCCATGTGGATCAAGAAGAGAGGAGTATCTATAGAAAAATTATGCTTGGATTTAAAAGATGATTTCCTCTGCTTGCCTTTCTCACAAGCTGTGCATAGTCTATCCTTAACAAAAGTCATAGGTTGCAAACCTGTCACCATCTCTTTCTTACAGAGTTTGTTGATGTTCTTGAAGTTCAGATGTGACAGCCTTCTGTGCCATAGCCAGTTTAGATCTGCATTTGTTCTTGTGAGAAAACAGGTTTCAGTTGTGGGATCAGCAGATTGCATGTCCACAACATATACACCTTTCTTTCGTTGAGCACACAGGACAACTTTGCCTTGGGAATCCAATATGTAACCCAGGTGCTCATCAAAGTTAACCTTGTAGCCAGCATCATAGAGTTGGCTTATGCTAACAAGGTTATGTTTTAGTCCAACAACATAGGCTACTCTTTTGAACACTGCAGCACCAGCTTTAAGAGTTCCATATCCTTTAGTGGATCCCTGTACATTGTCACCAAAGGTGACTTTTGGCCCTTTTTCAGGCCTGAGATCACTCAGCAGGTCCTTACAACCTGCCATGTGCCCTGAGCAGCCACTGTCCAAGTACCAAACCTGGGATGGTTGTTTTTCCTGCAGAGTGATAAGAAGAATATTAGTCATTTTTAGGGGAACTCATCACAAAGATGAGTTCTCCTACTTCATCAACATTTGTTGATGGGCTTGTGATATCAACACTAATATTTCCTATTTGAATGGTATCAGTTTGGATACCACTCTCATTGACTGAGATATTTCCAACATTGCTTGTGTTAGGAATGAGGGAACCATCAGAGTCAACAGGCCTCATGTCCTCAGTTTCAGGACAGTCTTTGGCCAGATGTGTCTTCATTCCACATTTATAGCATTTTCTCCTCTTAGCATTTTTGGAAGAAGACCTTTCAGAAACACATTCTGAGTTATTTCTGTTGATTCTATCAGCAGGTTTAGCAAACTTATTACTATTTGATGAATCAACAGCTTGAGTGGAAGGTTCAATAGCAACAGCTTTGCCTGTCTCTTCTTTCCTCTTTTTAGGAGGACAAATGTCAAAGATAGGAAGCTTAATCTGCTTTTGAACTTCCACAGGTTTGGGAAACTTATTCCTAAATTTCTCAGGCTTTGCAATGGCTTTGCCTTTGCCCTTACTGAGGTGTGATTTATGCTGCCTATCAGCATAATCATTATTTTTGGTTTTAAAAGACTTATTTTCATTTAAGACCAGTTTACCACTATGATTTAAAAGCTTATTCGAAATCACAGCAGGTTTGCTTTTAACATGAGACTTACCCCTGTTGAAAGCAGATTGCTTACCTTTTGAAAACTTATTTTCAAAATGTTCAGCATTAAAAGGATTAGCATGTCTTTTACCATCAGCTTTGGACCCAGAGCTTGTTTTGTCAACAGGCTTGGTGTCCACAGCTGCAGTTTGGACATGTTTTCCTTTCTTTTTCTTGTGTGAATCAGCAGAGCACTTAACAGGCTGATTTGATGGAGAACACATTCCATCATCAGCTTTTGAGCTAGGTTCACACGAGCTGTCAGTATTTTGAGGCCTGACAAACCTGTTTGTTGAGATTAGTTTACCATTCACTTTTTGAATGAAAGTGTTTGGAAGCTCACCAAGAGTGGATAAGTCCTTTTTCAGATTATTAACCTCAACCATGGAAGCTGCTGTGTCAAGATCCCCTCCAAGATAGGCTTGGATCTGTGCAGGGATCTGCTGACTTATACAATGGCTGACTTTTTGTGCAGATTGGCACCAAGAGTCAACTATCTTTTGAAGCTTGGCATGTTTTATATCTGTTTCTCTCTTTTCTTCCAGTAAAATAGAGTTAATGTGTTTTAATTCATCAATCTCAGTTTCCAACTTATGGAAACTGTCAAGTTTACTGGATTTGTTTCAAGATCAGCTTTAAGCATAGAGATTTCAGATAATAAAACAGTATGCTTCTCAACAGCAGCTTTCAGATCAACAAGCATGTATTCAAACATTTTAACTTTTTCTTCAGAACTGTAAGCCATAAAATTTTGTACCTTATACATCATTGTAGGATTCCAGTTCTCCAAGCTGCTGAAAGCTTCAGCTTCAGCTAAGTCTTGTTTGAAGTTGCTAGTTGATGGGACATCAGTGTTGGCCATCAGACATTGATTGTCTTCTTCATCTGATGATGAATCAGTCTCCTCCTAGTCACAAGTCTCTGCCATGAGTCCCTTTTGCCGTTTGGAAACCACTGAGTTTTCCAACTTTCTCAGCTTAGCCATGGCCATAAGATACTTAACCCTATAGCCATCATCCCTATTTGTCTTATGTGGTTTGGATGACTGACCAACAGCTTTTGACACACAGTCAGCAGCTATATGGCCAGGTTTGCCATATTTGAAGCACTCAGCTTTGGACTTATCAAATGCCTTCTTTTTTACAGCACTTGAACTTCCTTGCAGCATGTTTCTTCCAAACCTTTTTGTTGGTACACCGTGTGTGACGATAGCAGTCTAATCGATCTGCATTATGATTTAAGTAATATTCTGAATATTAACAAGTGTTTTGATATATATGTTTAATATGTGTTTGTCTGTTATTGATTGTGTGTTTGAACTTGATGTAACATATTACAAGAAGTTCAAACATAAAGGTCAAAGATTATGTCAAGCATAAGTTAAAACATAAGTTTCATCACTTAAGTGTTTAAGTGTATTGGCTAGATTCGAATAGGTAAAGGAAGACATTCGAATCTGTGATAGATTCGAATGTATCCTTAGATTCGAATAGGTTAGATTCGAATCTGTCAGATGGACAGATTCGAATGAGGCCTAGGCCAGATTCGAGGTTGGCCCACAACAGACTCGAATCAGGGTCTATAATTAGGGATAGACTCGAATCATTAGGAGACCTTTGGAAGAATTCGTGAGGAATTAAGCAATAGGCGATCTCGAGTTTATCAGCTAGGTGAGTCCCGTTTCGGAGAGAATTAGTACGTAGGATCGTTCGTGTGTCGTTCGTTCAGCGTCTAATAGTCTCCGTGTTTCCGTTGGTTGAGAGTTGTCCGTCTAACCGTCAACGAGGATTCCGCACTCGTTAACGGATCCGCGTCTAGATAGATCTTGCATCGGTAGACCTTACAAGTGGTATCAGAGACTACGGAGTGTTCGTGGTGTTCTTCGTGTTCATCAGAAACATTCTAGGTTTCTTGACGCTAGTTGGACTGTTTTTCTCTCAAAAACGTGTTTTTGAGCTTAGCAAATTCATATTCGGGAAACACTTTGTCGTTTTTCACGTTTTTGGTCGAAATCATTATTTTTCATTTGAAAAATAGTGATTTAATCCGTAAAACGTCAAAAAATCAAAGTGTTAGCCGTTTTTCGAGTTTGCGGCGCTCGAATCTATAGGGGTAATTAGGGTTTTGCTTTATTTTCGAGTCTAACCAAAATACGCTCCTTTCGAGTCAATTTCAGTCAGTTTCGAGTCTGTGGTGTTTCGAATCTGTTAATACATTCGAATTGGATCTCGAGTCTATATTCTTTCGAGTTTGTTTCGAGTTTGTTACTGTTTCGAGTCTGTGCTTCGATTCTGCTGAATTTCGATTCTATTGTGCCTTCGATTCTAAGGGTCTTCGAATCTATAGAGTCCTTCGAATCTGTCAAACCTTCGAATCTAGGGAGTTCCTCGAATCTGACATTATTTCGAATCTACTTGACTTTTAAGACTTAATCGAATTTAATTTCAAAAGATTAAATATTAATTAGTTTCGAATCTATCTAGATTCGAATAAGTTAATTTAAATCAGTTTCTAATTAAATTAATTAAGTTCAAATTCAAATTCTTTCAGAAAAGATGTCAAACCTTCAGAAATTCCTTGAGATGGATCACGAAGTTGGGAAGGCCAATGCACCACCTAAGCTGATGAAAGTTGAGGATTACTACTGGTGGAAGGATAGATTCACGGATTTTGTACGATTCAACGACATGCGCATGTGGGTGTGCATTGATGAAGGGTACATTCCACCAGTATCTGAGGTAGAAGGCCGTCAAAAGGTTCTGTCATACCAAATGATGAAAGAGGATGACAAGAAACTATTTGAAGCTGAAAACAAGGCTTTCTCTATTATCCGAATGGCGTTACCTCAAGATATCTTGCACACATTTCGGACTCAGAGGACGTCGAAAGAGCTTTGGGAGTCTCTTCAGAAAAGGTGTGAGGGTAATCCACGGGTACGTAGAAAGCGTACAGAGCTGTTGACCCAACAGTTTGCAATTTTCAAGGCTCTTAAGGATGAACAGTTGGATGATATTATCACACGATTTTATCATCTGATAACAGAGCTTGAAAGTCATGGTATTGAGTATTCTGACACAGACAAGAACAATAAGCTTCTTGATGCCCTACCGGCCAAATGGGCTATGTACGTGGCAATGATTAAGCTGAATGAAGATAAATACTATGCTCAATCACTGGATGACATCGTGGGAACGTTGAGGGCATATCACTTCGAAATGATAAAGGCTGAGACTGATTACGAGCAAGTCCAAAATCCGGCTATGTATTTTGGAAAGACATCAAAATCATCAGTGACAGCTGATCAGAAGAGTGCTACAGCGTTTTTCACCGGAGAAACGTCATCGCCACCAGAGTCCGAAGACTCAATAAATCGCGCGTTCTTAGGGTTAGGAAGATCGGAAGAACCGCAACCTCAAGTCCAACAGGCATCGACCAGTCAGAGCTATTCGAAGATGCCAATGAGCGCAAAGTCGGCGGAAGAACATCTGAATCTGCTTGCTTCGTTTGTTGCCGCATACGGAAATTGCGTTCAAGGGAAGATCAACGATCCGGCTCTTTGGGATGAAGACTACGATCATGTCGACCCTGATGACTTAGAGGAAATGGATCTGAAATGGCAACTGGCCATGGTAACCCAGAGGGTTAAGAGATTCATAAAGAGAACTGGAAGGAATCTACAGATGAATAACAAGGGGATAGGATTTGATAAGTCTAAGGTCAAATGCTACAACTGTCAGGGATTGGGACATTTCGCGAGGGAGTGTCAAAGACCGAAGGTAGAATCATACCAAGGACAGAGTCAGCACCAAGGACAGTACCAAAATCAGTCCCAACAGAGATATCTTCCGAGTTCTTCATCTGGTCAAGCCAATCTAGCGGGTCTGATATCCAATGTCACTTCTGACAGACAGCTAGATGGTTCCTATGACTGGAGTTCACATCCGGAGTCCAATGCTAGAGCTTTCATGGCTGAAGTTACGGAAAATGGTTGTGAAGAAGACGAGCAGACCACAAGGGACAGCAGTCCGATGTGGGTAGAGAAAGCGAATGATCAGACCGTGCTGGAGTTTGCTGCTCAGATGGCCAACGTGGAATCTGACAACTCAAAGGTTAGTCTTTCTTATTCTCTATTTCGTGATTTATGTGCTTTATGTGTTAGTTCTAATGATAGGTTAAATCTAGTCTTAGACTCACATAAGACCATAGCTGCTCAAAATGAAAACTTAAAAATAGAAAATGCTAGCCTAAATGATATAAAACAAGATTTAAAAGAAAAGCTTAAGGCTGATGCTCAAGACGTAATCGTTCTAAAAGACAAACTGAGTGAGCAGTGTGTTAGGATAGAACTTATGTATGAGCACGTAGAAGCCTTGACCAAAAGTCTGAAAGACAAGGACATAGAGCTAGCCGAGACCAAGGTTAAGGTAGCAGAGGCAAATAGCAAGCTGGAAAAGTTTAGGAATTCGAGCCTAAACCTAGGAAAAGTCTTAGATGCCCAAAGACAGTCTAAGAAGTCTGTAGGTCTAGGTTTTCACGAAATTCCTCCACCTTTCAATGATAACTATGTGCCTCAGCCTCAGGAGAAAACTGACAAGTCAGTAGTTTTAGAGGACCTACCTGAACCGACACCTGAGCCTAAAGTTGAAAATACACCTAAGGTGACTGACTCAACCGTCAAGGTCAAGAAAGTGAAATTTGTGTCTTCCTCCAGTGAAACACCTGCAGGAAAACAGAAGATTTCATGGGCTGACCAGGTCGAAGAGTCAGACACAATAGATGTACCAAAGGAAGTAGACACCAGTGAGACACCTAGATCTAAGGGACCAACCAAAAAGTCCATGGATAAGATTTCTTGCTTTAGATGTCACGAGAAAGGGCATGTTGCTTCTCACTGTCCAAATAGGAAAGCTGATGTTACACCTAAAACAGTGAACCCAACATCTGTTAAGCCCTCACCAAGTGTGGCGAGCACCAGTAGTTCTCAGAGTACCGAGAAAACTGTGCAGGCCGCACCAAAACCTGTTGTGAAACAAACACCGGTTAAGGTTGGACCAAAAGAAGTGGTTAGGACAAATTCACCGAATCGAGTCTTTAATCAATCTAGGTCAGCACCTCAACAAGTCTATAGGAGCACCACACCTAGCAGGTCACACACTCCAGTTAGGTCACATACTCCTGTTAGACAATATGCTCCGGTAAAAGCTCAGGGATCACAGTCTGAAATGCATTATAATAAGACTTATTCTAGAGCACAACAACAAATGCCTACTCAACGGCAAAGAGTGAATCTAAATCACTCGGCACCACAACAGAATTCAGTTCAAAGGCCCAAGTCACCTGAAAGGCGAGATGGGTACTTGAAAGAGTTCAAGTATGTGGACGAGAATGGTATTACCAAGTCAGTCATGGCTTGGGTTCCCCGTGATAACTAACCTATTTTTCTTTCATGTGCAGGAGATAACTACCGGTCCAAACAACAAGTGGTTCGTCGACAGTGGTTGCTCCAGGCATATGACGGGGGAAAGAAGTCTTCTCACAGACTTCAAGGGGGGTAATAGGGGATTTGTATCATTCGCGGGCAACAAAGGAGGAAATATCACTGGAACTGGAGAAGTTACTAATGGGACGATTACATTGGATCAAGTTTATCACGTTGATAAATTGGTTCATAATCTCATTAGTGTATCTCAAATCTGTGATAAGAAGAACTCGGTGTTATTTACTGACACTGAGGCGTTAGTGCTAAAGCCGGGATTCAAGATACCTGAAGATTGGATATTGATGCGGGCTCCAAGGAAGAATGACTTGTACATGCTCGACATGAACAAGCCAGATAATTCGATGGGTCCGATCTGCTTACTATCAAAAGCTTCGGAGACGGAATCGGTTTTGTGGCACAGACGCATGGCTCACTTGCACCTAAGGAAAATGAACTACATAACGAAGAATGGTCTGGTGCAAGGTGTGCCTCTGAAGAGCTTTCAATTTGAAGACAAGTGTCTACCGTGCATGAAGGGCAAGCAACATAAAAAGACACACAAGTCCAAGAAGCTGAATTCCATAACCTCGACATTCGATTTGTTGCATATGGACCTTTTTGGCCCTATCAACAAAAGGAGTATAGGAGGTAGTTGGTTTTGCTTAGTTATCACTGACGATTACTCACGGTTTTCATGGGTTTTCTTTTTAGGTACGAAGGACGAGACGGCTACAAAGCTCATAGGGTTCTTAGACCAAGTGGAGAATTCCTACGGAACAAGGGTTAAAAATATACGTAGTGATAATGGGACTGAATTTAAAAACTCTGTAATTGGTGTATATTGCCTATCAAAGGGCATCGTGCATCAATTCAGTGCACCATATGAACCTCAACAGAATGGGGTGGCCGAACGTAAAAACAGAACTTTGATTGAGGCTGCAAGGACCATGCTTTCGGATTCAAAGCTTCCTACCATGTTTTGGGGGGAGGCAGTGAATACCGCGTGCCATATTTTAAACCGAGTCCTTACAGTCAAATCATTGAACAAAACATGTTATGAAATTTTGAATAAACGGCCACCTAACTTAACTGGATTCGAACCGTTTGGAGTACCATGTACACTTTTAAGAACAAAACATCAACCGAAGTTTGGTGAAAAGGCTGACGAAGGATACTTCCTAGGTTATGTGCCAAACTCACCAAACAAACGGGTGTTTAACAAAACAAATGGTACTGTGGAGATTGTGTATAATATTGAAGTCTCAAGTTATACACATGAACCCCAAACTGGTCCGGAATGGATTTTTGACTATGATAAGTTATTTGAGTCATTTAACATTCCTTTGGATGATACTGCAGGTACAATCGACAAAGACATGGCGACGTTGCACCTAAATGACGATGGCCATATTTTTCCGAGGACCACGTTCGAATCTACGTCCGAGCCTACTGCGACTGTAGATGGGTCTCCAGAAGTTGCTAATCCAGAAGAACCTAACACTGAGAATCAGACTCAAGCATCAAGTTCTGCCTCTGAGGAAAACGTCCGTGAGGAAGAAAATATGGAAGCTGAGCCTGTTCCCCCTTTAGGTGAAATAGGATCCAACTTAGGAGATAATCTAAGGGTAGACGAAATAGAGACCTCTAGGATTAACAAGAATCGTCCTATAGATAGCATCATAGGAAATCCTAACGAGGGTGTGAGGACTCGGAGTAGTGTAAATAACAACACTGTGTTGTTGTCGATGATAAACGACTCCGAGGCATATCATACATGTCTATATTCGTGTTTCATATCGCAAGTAGAGCCCAAAAACGTGCAAATGGCACTTAAGGACAACTCCTGGGTTGAAGCGATGCAGGAAGAACTTTCACAATTTAGGAAGCTAGAAGTGTGGGAGTTAGTTCCGTTACCTCGAGGGGAGATTGCAATAGGAACCAAATGGGTTTTTAAGTGCAAGCGAGACGATCGGGGTATAGTCACGCGCAACAAGGCGAGATTAGTTGTAAAGGGTTTCAACCAAGAGGAGGGAATCGATTACAATGAAGTGTTTGCACCTGTAGCAAGGTTAGAAGCAATTAGGTTGTTTTTAGCTTTTGCCTCCTTCAAAGGATTTAAAGTATATCAACTGGACGTTAAGAGTGCTTTCCTGTATGGGAAAGTGAAGGAGTTGGTGTATGTAGAACAACCGCCCGGGTTTACAGATCCTAAATATCCTGATAGAGTATATCGATTAGATAAGGCTCTTTATGGATTACATCAGGCACCTAGGGCATGGTATGAGACTCTATCCAACCATCTTTTAGAAAATGGCTATGAGAGGGGTAGGATAGATAGTACTCTATTTGTGAAGAGAAAGGGAGATCATTTTATCTTGGTACAAGTGTACGTAGATGATATCATTTTTGGATCATCAGACGAACAGATGTGCAAAGATTTCGAGAAGGTTATGAAGTCTAAGTTCGAGATGAGTGCTATGGGGGAGTTGAATTTCTTTTTGGGGTTACAAGTTGACCAGAAGAAGGAAGGCATGTTTATCCATCAGACCAAGTATGTCTATGACATATTGGAACGGTTTGGGATGGAAGGAACAAAGTTGACTGCCCATTTCAGCACGCCGATTCAAGTGAATCACAATCTCGGGCCGGGTACTGATGGTGATACCGATGTGGATCCGACTCTATATCGGGCCATGATTGGGTCACTTATGTATTTAACTGCTTCAAGACCTGATATTATGTTTGCTGTTTGTATTTGTGCTAGGTTTCAAGCGAATCCGAAGGAGATGCATATGAAAGCTGTGAAGCGGATTCTACGATACCTCAAGTCGAAACCGAAGTTGGGTCTTTGGTATCACGCGGAGGGAGATCTAGAGTTGGAGGCGTTTCCGACGGATTCAGTACTACGGAGGATGGCCGCTTGACGGCGCAAATCAACGACGGAAGGTTGTCAGGTTCCTCGGATGGGAGATTGGTGTCCCTGGCAATGCAGAAACAAACATCGTAGCCGTGTCAAACGTGCGAGGCCGAGTATGTTGCTGGCTGGTAGTTTTTGCTGTTCACTAGGTTCTGTGCGATACAACAACAATTGCGGGATTACGGGTTGGCATTATACCCAACTCAAATTAGGATGACAATCAATCTAGCAATTTGCATAAACACAATAATCCACGTTAAACACAGTAAACAAAGCACATAGACATAAGACATCATTTTATTCGTGGTTGTGCTGAAAAGAACTTGATCAAACTGGTAAAAGTGGCAACAGAAGATAATAATGCTGATTTATTTACCAAAGCGTTTGATAAGTCACGATTTGAGTATTTAATTCAACTTAATGGAATGCGCAACCCAGAGTAAACTGACCTTAGTAGTATTTTACTTCCTTTTATAGTTGTTATATTTCTTTCTTTTTTACAGTAGGCTGCTAATTTAGGTAAGTTTCTACTTTAGGAAAGTTTCTATTTTTAGTAAGTTTCTATTTTAGTAAGTTATTAGGTTAGCTTAGTTTACTGCTTTTTGCTATGAAAAACAAAAGAAAAAAGAGAGAAAATTACAAAAATACAAAAAAAAAAAAAGAGAATATCAGAAAAGGAGTTAAGTCTTAGATTCATAGGTTCAAAGTGACGAAAATTAGCACCGTCGTTACAGACTCTAAGTGTTTAGGCTTTCACACATAATGCAACTAAATCCTAAGTGTTATACTTTATTTAGTTTGATGTGTTGGTAGGCATAATACATATAGGGTATCTAAAGGCTAATAAAATATTCTAGAAAAAGTCAAACGTGTCACTAGCTTAGATGTATGACCAATCGGTCTTAATTTTTATGTACAAGACATACAAACATTGAGTCTAAATGAGGTATGCAAACTTTCTGGGGATGTATGGCAACATCAAATACATCTAAAATGGAAAGAATAGAAATATCATATGTAACTGAGAGTCGAAAACATGCAACTCTGTTGTACGTAAGTACAGACCTGTTGTCTTTGTTTAGATTCGGGTTAGCAGACATGTCGCTTTGTTGTACGTCAGTACAGACCTGTCACCGCTATCTGCTAACTTTAAAAATAAACCTTAAGTCGAACTAAGACACTTTGTTGTATGAGAATACAGACCTGTGTCCGATGTTTTTCTTTTAAAGAAAGTTTGCAAATACCAACAAGTTAGAATTTTTGTCTGTGTGCCTTGATCATAAAAGTATGTCTATGTCTGAGTCACGTAAGATAATTTCCTGATAAATAAAAAGGCCAAGGGATATTCCGAAATGTAAAGTGTTTAACAGGGTAAAATACCAACAATCGGCTAAGTGGGTATGTCACGACAAACAATCAAAGGAATTCAAAAAATTCCTAAGTGTGAAAGTTTAAGTACTGAAAGTTAGTATCGAACATCGCTATCTGATTGAACCTTTC
>JAANYP010004028.1:0-16525 GCA_020465985.1 Centrapalus pauciflorus
ATGATTCTTGTGTTATGAGTGAAACTTGAATGAATATGGTATGTAAAACTCGATTGAGTTTATGGTAAAACTCGATTGAGTCTTTTATCAAACTCGATTTATTCTTTCAGTGAAACTCGATTGACCCTTTGATCAAACTTGGTATATAACAAAACTCGAATGAGTATATGACAAAACTCGAATGAGTATATGACAAAACTCGAATGAGTATATGTCAAAACTCGAATGAGTCTTGCACAACTCGAATGGGTCTTATAAGAAACTCGAATGTCTTATAAGAAACTCGAATAGTCTTATAAGAAACTCGAATGAGTCTTATAAGAAACTCGAATAGTCTTATAAGAAACTCGAATAGTCTTATAAGAAACTCGAATGAGTCTTATAAGAAACTCGAATAGTCTTATAAGAAACTCGAATAGTCTTATAAGAAACTCGAATAGTCTTATAAGAAACTCGAATGGTGTTGTTCTGAAATTCGAGTTTGTTAACAAAATGTTGTCAACTCGAATATCACAAGTTGTCAACTCGAATATTAGTTATACATAACTCGAATACCTAAGATAAGCAACTCGATTAACTAATGTACTCAACTCGATTAACTAAGGTACTTAACTCGAATTACTAAGGTATTCAACTCGAATTACCAAGGTACTCAACTCGAATTACACACAGGATGTGTATATTTCGAGTTTCTTAGTATTTTCAGGTTTTATAAGTCTGAAATTCAGATTAAAACCAAATTTTACCCAATTTCACTCAAATTGTAATCGAAGGTAAGGTTTTTTAATACAAACACTTTTTGTAAAGCACTTTTATGCAAAAATGGATCTAAGTCTGAGTTTTTCAATAGAACAGTAACCGTTTTTGAACTTTTCAAAATTTCAGAAAATTCCTTAGATCTTTTTCTGTGTTTTGAAAATCAAATCAAGTTTATATTCAATTGATTCGTCTTTGAATCCTTAACCTTCGATCCAATTATCACTTACAATGATCAACAGAATCAAAACCCCTAGTGATTTTAGGGTTTTTCCGAAAAAAATTCTCAAGAACACGTAAAAAATTTCAATCTCAATCAGAATGATTCACCCCTAAGTCTCTGATACCAATTGTGAAAAGTAGTTTCTACCAATTCAATCAACACAAAGCAATTAATAAGAACAATAAATGTAATCAATACTAACCGAATGATTTGATTGAAGAACTTGATGATTACAAAAATGATGAACTGAATCTTCTTCTTCGTACAGTGCTGCCTTTTCTAAATTGAATGCGTACAAAAAGAAGTTTATGACCGAACTCTCTTAATCTAGAAAGTCAAAATGACTATTTATACAAAATTACAAACTATAAGGAAATTACACATTAAGTCCCTAGACTTTGGTATTTCATCAACAAAAACATATTCCAACACGTATTTGTTTTATACACGTGCCTATAGATACGTTCGAGTACATTTGTATTTGTTTAATATACGTCACAAGATTTATGATTCGTTGTTAATGAAGAAACACGTATACGAGTTCTCGTAATTTGAATTTTCAATTTTTTATGCCTATAAGAATGCATATATTAGTGTGTCGTAGTGAGTACGCGTGATTTTTAATGATAGCCGATTTTCTTTAAATAATAAGTTTTGGTCTGTCGCAAATATATCGCAAATTGTTAAATTTTGTGAGGGATTTGCGACGGAATTTATTTTCTTTTCATTATTTTTGGGTCAAAAAGCCTAAAATAGCGAGTAATAATATCCATTAAGTAAGTAAATACATAAAATTTGATTTTGAATAAGTATTTGTTTTATACATGTGCCTATAGATACGTTCGTGTACATTTGTATTTGTTTTATATACGTTACAAAGTTTATGATTCGTTGTTAATTATGAAGACACGTATTCGAGTTCTCGTATTTAAACTTTAAAAATTTTTATGCCTTTAAGAATGCACATATTTGTGTGTCGTAGTGAGTACGCGTGATTTTTAATAATAGCCTATTTTTTTTTAAAAATAATAAGTTTAGGTCGTGTACATTTGTATTTGTTTTATATACGTTACAAAGTTTATGATTCGTTGTTAATTAAGAAAACATGTATCCGAGTTCTCGTATTTAAACTTTAAAAATTTTTATGCCTTTAAGAATGCACATATTTGTGCGTCGTAGTGAGTACGCGTGATTTTTAATAATAGCCTATTTTTTTTTAAAAATAATAAGTTTTGGTCCGTCGCAAATATATCGCAAATTGTTAAATTTTGTGAGGGATTTGCGACGGTATTTATTTCCTTTTCATTATTTTTGGGTCAAAAAGCCTAAAATAGCGAGTAAGAATATCAATTAAGTAATTAAATACATAAAACTTGATTTTGAATAAGTATTTGTTTTATACACGTGCCTATAGATACGTTCGTGTACATTTGTATTTGTTTTATATACGTTACAAAGTTTATGATTCGTAGTTAACGAAGAAAACACGTATACAGGATCTCGTAGTTTAAATTTTAAAAATTTTATGCCTTTAAGAATGCTTATATTAGTGTGTCGTAGCGAGTACGCGTGATTTTTAATGATAGCCGATTTTTTTAAAAAAATTATAAGATTAGCTCCGTCGCAAGTCTATCGCAAATTGTTCAATTTTGTGAGGGATTTGCGACATAATTTTGTTTCTTTTCATTATTTTCGGGTCAAAAAGCCTAAAATAGCGAGTAAGAATATCAATTATGTAATTAAATACATAAAACTTGATTTTGAATAAGTATTTGTTTTATACACGTGCCTATAGATACGTTCGAGTACATTTGTATTTGTTTAATATACGTTACAAGATTTATGGTTTGTTGTTAATGAAGGAACACGTGTATGAGTTCTCGTAATTTGAATTTTCAATTTTTTATGCCTTTAAGAATGCATATATTAGTGTGTCGTAGTGAGTACGCGTGATTTTTAATGATAGCCGATTTTTTTAAAAAAATAATAAGTTTAGGTCCGTCGCAAATCTATCGCAAATTGTTAAATTTTGTATGGGATTTGCGACGGAATTTTGTTTCTTTTCATTATTTTCGGGTCAAAAAGCCTAAAATAGCGAGTAAGAATATCAATTATGTAATTAAATACATAAAACTTGATTTTGAATACGTATTTGTTTTATACACGTGCCTATAGATACGTTCGAGTACATTTGTATTTGTTTAATATACGTCACAAGATTTATGATTCGTTGTTAATGAAGAAACACGTATACGAGTTCTCGTATTTTGAATTTTAAGTTTTTATGCCTTTAAGAATGCATATATTAGTGTGTCGAAGTGAGTACGCGTGATTTTTAATGATAGCCGAATTTTTTATTAAATAATAAGTTTAGGTCCGTCGCAAATCTATCGCAAATTGTTAAATTTTGTGAGGGATTTGCAACCGAATTTTTTTTCTTTTCATTATTTTCGGGTCCAAAAGGCTAAAATAGCGAGTAAGAATATCAATTAAGTAATTAAATACATAAAACTTGATTTTGAATAAGTATTTGTTTTATACACGTGCCTATAGATACGTTCGTGTACATTTGTATTTGTTTTATATACGTTACAATGTTTATGATTTGTTGTTAATGAAGAAAACATGTATCCGAGTTCTCGTAATTTAAAGTTTAAAAATTTATATGCCTTTAAGAATGCATATATTAGTGTGTCGTAGTGAGTACGTGTGATTTTGAATGATAGCCGATTTTTTTTTAAAAATAATAAGTTTAGGTCCGTCGCAATTCTATCGCAAATTGTTAAATTTTGTATGGGATTTGCGACGGAATTTTGTTTCTTTTCATTATTTTCGGGTCAAAAAGCCTAAAATAGCGAGTAAGAATATCAATTATGTAATTAAATACATAAAACTTGATTTTGAATACGTATTTGTTTTATACACGTGCCTATAGATACGTTCGAGTACATTTGTATTTGTTTAATATAAGTTACAAGATTTATGGTTCATTGTTAATGAAGAAACACGTATAAGAGTTCTAGTAATTTGAATTTTCAATTTTTTATGCCTTTAAGAATGCATATATTAGAGTGTCGTAGTGAGAACGCGTGATTTTTAATGACAGCCGATTTTTTTTTAAATAATAAGTTTTGGTCCGTCGCAAATATATCGCAAATTGTTAAATTTTGTGAGGGATTTGCGACTGAATTTATTTTCTTTTCATTATTTTAGGGTCAAAAAGCCTAAAATAGCGAGTAAGAATATCAATTAAGTAATTAAATACATACAACTTGATTTTGAATAAGTATTTGTTTTATACATGTGCCTATAGATACGTTCGTGTACATTTGTATTTGTTTTATATACGTTACAAAGTTTATGATTCGTTGTTAATTAAGAAAACACGTATCCGAGTTCTCGTATTTAAACTTTAAAAATTTTTATGCCTTTAAGAATGCACATATTTGTGTGTCGTAGTGAGTACGCGTGATTTTTAATAATAGCCTATTTTTTTTTAAAAATAATAAGTTTAGGTCGTGTACATTTGTATTTGTTTTATATACGTTACAAAGTTTATGATTCGTTGTTAATTAAGAAAACACGTATCCGAGTTCTCGTATTTAAACTTTAAAAAATTTTGTGCCTTTAAGAATGCACATATTTGTGTGTCGTAGTGAGTACGCGTGATTTTTAATAATAGCCTATTTTTTAAAAAAAATAATAAGTTTTGGTCTGTCGCAAATATATCGCAAATTGTTAAAATTTGTGAGAGATTTGCGACGTAATTTTGTTTCTTTTCATTATTTTCGGGTCAAAAAGCCTAAAATAGCGAGTAAGAATATCAGTTATATAATTAAATACATAAAACTTGATTTTGAATAAGTATTGGTTTTATACACGTGCCTATAGATACGTTCGAGTACATTTGTATTTGTTTAATATACGTTACAAGATTTATGGTTCGTTGTTAATGAAGAAACACGTATAAGAGTTCTTGTAATTTGAATTTTCAATTTTTTATGCCTTTAAGAATGCATATATTAGAGTGTCGTAGTGAGAACGCGTGATTTTTAATGACAGCCGATTTTTTTTTAAATAATAAGTTTTGGTCCGTCGCAAATATATCGCAAATTGTTAAATTTTGTGAGGGATTTGCGACGGAATTTATTTTCTTTTCATTATTTTTGGGTCAAAAAGCCTAAAATAGCGAGTAAGAATATCAATTAAGTAATTAAATACATAAAACTTGATTTTGAATAAGTATTTGTTTTATACACGTGCCTATAGATACGTTCGTGTACATTTGTATTTGTTTTATATACGTTACTATGTTTATGATTCGTTGTTAATGAAGAAAACACGTATCCGAGTTCTCGTAATTTAAAGTTTAAAAATTTATATGCCTTTAAGAATGCATATATTAGTGTGTCGTAGTGAGTACGCGTGATTTTTAATGATAGCCGATTTTTTTTTAAAAAAATAAGTTTAGGTCCGTCGCAAATCTATCGCAAATTGTTAAATTTTGTATGGGATTTGCGACGGAATTTTGTTTCTTTTCATTATTTTCGGGTCAAAAAGCCTAAAATAGCGAGTAAGAATATCAATTATGTAATTAAATACATAAAACTTGATTTTGAATACGTATTTGTTTTATACACGTGCCTATAGATACGTTCGAGTACATTTGAATTTGTTTAATATACGTCACAAGATTTATGATTCGTTGTTAATGAAGAAACACGTATACGAGTTCTTGTATTTTGAATTTTAAATTTTTATGCCTTTAAGAATGCATATATTAGTGTGTCGTAGTGAGTACGCGTGATTTTTAATGATAGCCGAATTTTTTATTAAATAATAAGTTTAGGTCCGTCGCAAATTTATCGCAAATTGTTAAATTTTGTGAGGGATTTGCAACCGAATTTGTTTTCTTTTCATTATTTTCGGGTCCAAAAGGCTAAAATAGCGAGTAAGAATATCAATTATGTAATTAAATACATAAAACTTGATTTTGAATAAGTATTTGTTTTATACACGTGCCTATAGATACGTTCGTGTACATTTGTATTTGTTTTATATAGGTTACAAAGTTTATTATTCGTTGTTAATGAAGAAAACACGTATCCGAGTTCTCGTAATTTAAACTTTAAAAATTTTTATTCCTTTAAGAATGCATATATTAGTGTGTCGTAGTGAGTACGCGTGATTTTTAATGATAGCCTATTTTTTTAAAAAATAATAAGTTTAGGTCCGTCGAAAATCCATCGCAAATTGTTAAATTTTGTGAGGGATTTGCGACGTAATTTTGTTTCTTTTCATTAATTTCGGGTCAAAAAGCCTAAAATAGCGAGTAAGAATATCAGTTATATAATTAAATACATAAAACTTTATTTTGAATAAGTATTTGTTTTATACACGTGCCTATAGATACGTTCGAGTACATTTGTATTTGTTTAATATACGTTACAAGATTTATGATTCGTTGTTAATGAAGAAACACGTATACGAGTTCTCGTAATTTGAATTTTCAATTTTTTATGCCTTTAAGAATGCATATATTAGTGTGTCGTAGTGAGTACGCGTGATTTTCAATGATAGCCGATTTTTTTTTAAAAATAATAAGTTTAGGTCCGTCGCAAATCTATCGCAAATTGTTAAATTTTGTGAGGGATTTGCGACGTAATTTTGTTTCTTTTCATTATTTTCGGGTCAAAAAGCCTAAAATAGAAAATAAGAATATCACTTATGTAATTAAATACATAAAACTTGATTTTGAATAAGTATTTTTTTTATACACGTGTCTATAGATACGTTCGTGTACATTTCTATTTGTTTTATATACGTTACAAAGTTTATGATTCGTTGTTAATGAAGAAACACGTATACGAGTTCTCGTAATTTGAATTTTCAATTTTTTATGCCTTGAAGAATACATATATTAGTGTGTCGTAGTGAGTACGCGTGATTTTTAATGATAGCCGATGTTTTTTAAATAATAAGTTTTGGTCCGTCGCAAATATATCGCAAACTGTTAAATTTTGTGAGGGATTTGCGACGGAATTTATTTTCTTTTCATTATTTTTGGGTCAAAAAGCCTAAAATAGCGAGTAAGAATATCAATTAAGTAATTAAATACATAAAACTTGATTTTGAATAAGTATTTGTTTTATACACGTGCCTATAGATACGTTCGTGTACATTTCTATTTGTTTTATATACGTTACAAAGTTTATGATTCGTTGTTAATGAAGTAAACACGTATCCGAGTTCTCGTATTTACACATTAAAAATTTTTATGCCTTTAAGAATGCATATATTTGTGTGTCGTAGTGAGTACGCGTGATTTTTAATAATAGCCTATTTTTTTTAAAAATAATAAGTTTAGGTCCGTCGCAAATCTATCGCAAATTGTTAAATTTTGTGAGGGATTTGCGACATAATTTTGTTTCTTTTCATTATTTTTCGGGTCAAAAAGCCTAAAATAGCGAGTAAGAATATCAATTATGTAATTAAATACATAAAACTGATTTTGAATAAGTATTTGTTTTATACACGTGCCTATAGATACGTTGGAGTACATTTGTATTTGTTTAATATACGTTACAAGATTTATGATTCGTTGTTAATGAAGAAACACGTATACGAGTTCTCGTAATTTGAATTTTCAATTTTTTATGCCTTTAAGAATGCATATATTAGTGTGTCATAGTGAGTACGCGTGATTTTTAATGATAGCCGATTTTTTTAAAAATAATAAGTTTTGGTCCGTCGCAAATATATCGCAAATTGTTAAATTCTGTGAGGGATTTGCGACGGAATTTATTTTCTTTTCATTATTTTTGGGTCAAAAAGCCTAAAATAGCGAGTAAGAATATCAATTAAGTAATTAAATACATAAAACTTGATTTGGAATAAGTATTTGTTTTATACACGTGCCTATAGATACGTTCGTGTACATTTGTATTTGTTTTATATACGTTACAAAGTTTATGATTCGTTGTTAATGAACAAAACACGTATCCGAGTTCTCGTATTTAAACTTTAAAAATTTTTAGGCCTTTAAGAATGCATATATATGTGTCTCGTAGTGAGTACGTGTGATATTTAATAATAGCCTATTTTTTTTTAAAAAAAATAATAAGTTTAGGTCCGTCGCAAATCTATCGCAAATTGTTAAATTTTGTGAGGGATTTGGGACGTAATTTTGTTTCTTTTCATTATTTTCGGGTCAAAAAGCCTAAAATAGCGAGTAAGAATATTAATTATGTAATTAAATACATAAAACTTGATTTTGAATAAGTATTTGTTTATACACGTGCCTATAGATACGTTCGAGTACATTTGTATTTGTTTAATATACGTTACAAGATTTATGATTCGTTGTTAATGAAGAAACACGTATACGAGTTCTCGTAATTTGAATTTTCAATTTTTTATGCCTTTAAGAATGCATATATTAGTGTGTCGTAGTGAGTACGCGTGATTTTTAATGATAGCCGACTTTTCTTAAAATAATAAGTTTTGGTCCGTCGCAAATATATTGCAAATTGTTAAATTTTGTGAGGGATTTGCGACGGAATTTATTTTCTTTTCATTATTTTGGGGTCAAAAAGCCTAAATAGCGAGTAAGAATATCAATTAAGTAATTAAATACATAAAACTTGATTTTGAATAAGTATTTGTTTTATACACGTGCCTATAGATACGTTCGAGTGTTAATATGAAATCCTGTATGTATTCAGCACCTGAATGATTTTCTCATCAAACACATGAAGAAAACTAGCTCGATAAATGTGTTTAATAAGAAAGAAGACAATATGAATGTTATAATATTGATGAACAGTGGCGGCTGGTGATAATTCAAATGTCAACCGTGTAGTCTCATAAAGTAAACCCTAGGAGCCTTTATAGGCTCATTTAATTAACTTACAAGACTTGGCAACAATGGCCCCTATACTATTACATAAACATGAAATACATAGAAATAAATACAAGACAAATCACAATGATAATAAATATTACAAAATAACTCCTAGGATCGAAATAATTAATCTAACAATCTCCCCCTTTTCGATCACTTAGGAGGACCTGGAACGCGGGCATGATCTGTAGATTCACGAAGACCAAGTATGACGTCGAAGCGTCTGGTTACTTGTCTTATATGTAGCCTCTCGTTCAGGTATTCAATGCCGCTGAGTGTATCTTGTATCTCCTGTGGCGAGCATCTAAGTTCTGAATTTGGTTGAGCGTCAAAGTCTTGAACTTTCTGAGTGAGCGCTGCTCGAACCAATCTGATAGTGCCGTCGGAGTAACAAGGAAGATCCTCAAAGCGCATGAATCTTTTCTGTCCTTTCTGATTCAAAAAGATAACCCCTGGCTGTCCTCGAAGCAAAACTTTGTAAGCCGGATAGTGGTCTAGCAAAAATACATCTTGATCAGGAGCTTTCAGACCCACTTTGACTAATGCACTCTCAATCGCCATCTGGAAATCTCTGAGGCACATAATGATTGATCGGCGATTCATGCATCGAACCAGGGCTGCTAAGGCAGTCATATGTGTAAAACGACCCTTGACTCGATTGACCAATTTTTTGTGCAGACGCTCTACGTCGTCTATGTTTACGAAGTCAAGGTCACTTTCATGCAGTTCTTGAATAGTACCGTCTTCTCTGAGTACCTCGAAGGCTGGAGTGTAGACTCTGGCTCTCTTGTACATATGAATATTATTGATTCTGACTAATTTGGACTTTGACCAGTATTTGCTCTTATCTCTCGTTTCTCTAAGCATCATCTGATTGTATTCGGCTTGAACGCATCGAGAAGCATCGGTCATTACCATGAGAAGACGTCTACTGTAGGATCCCGGGTTCTTTCTGAAGACCATTTTGAACCTTTCCTCCAAGAAAGGATCTTGAAATTTATCGGCCGGGAACTTCTTCAAGAATTCTTTTAATCCCTGGACCGGAGGTTCTTCTAATTCTTTAGGCGGAGCCTCAAGAAGTTTCAATACACGGTCTCTCCGGTCCTGACATAGTTCTTCTTTCGTTTCCGCATCCAGAGTGTGGACTTCTCCCCAGGAGTACCACTTTATCCATTCCTCATCTGTTCTGTCATATGATGCGGGGACTTCTTTGGTATCAAAATAGTCCACAGTTCTGGCTCCGGAAGATTCAGCGATATGGGAGAGTGGAGCAGATTGAGTTGGAAGGGTTGTTTGGACTGATGGGGTACGTATCACTGGTGGAGGTGTGGGAGTTGGTTGGATTGATGGATTTTCGGTGGTAGTGACTGAAGGTGGTTGGATGGAGGAAGATGTTTGTGGTTGGGGTTCATGGGGTGGAGATTGGGGTTCAGGTTTTGGTGTGAGAAATGTATAGTCGATTTCAGTATAAGAGTCTGAGTCAGACACTAATATGATTTCGACTTTTTCATATTTGGGCTCATAAATCACCATTGCTGACGTGGGGTCTAACGAAGCTGGGCCCTCAATTTGTAGAGATTCAAAGTCAATCATCATTGCTTCCGTAGCCTCATGTGTCTGATCCCCGGACCCAGACCCTTGAATTTCTGTTGTTTCAGCCTCTGCTCCCCCTAGAATGATCATCGATCCCTCATGATGAACTTTCTGACGTTTCTCCCCCTCATGACGATCAGGGTCGTCCTGGTCGTCATGCTTTCTTTTAGGGGGCTCAGCTTGACTGCGGCATTGGAGATCTATGACTGCCGACTCGAGGCGATCCATCCTTGAGTTGAGCTGCTCTTGGACTTGAAGAATAAGGCGATTAAGTGCGTCCAATTTGTCCGAGAGCTCCGCCATTTGAAGTTGGACTGAATGGGATCCTGGTGAGGGGCCGGCTTCGGAGGCGACACCCTTACCCTTTATAAGAGAAAGAAGGGCGGTGTGTCGTTCCTCGGCTGCCTCCCTTTGGGCGTCCAGGTCAGCCCGGGTGATAACTCCGGCAGCACGTAATGCTGCCGTTAACATCTCCAAATTGATGGGGAGATGGCCGGAAGTGGACGGCGTAGATTGAGCCACTCCCGGTCTTCCTTCCGTCATCTCTGGCTCCACTACGGGATGCTCAGATCTGGAAGTTTCAGGAGCTGCCACGGAGGCAGCTCTTGGGGATGCCACAAAGGCATCGTGCACGGTGTCTATTTGTGGGGATGGAATCGTGGGCGAAGGAAGGTCGGTCACGTGGGGAGGAGTGTGACCTCTTTCAACACCGTCACTCCCCGAATGAGAGGGCGATGGCGTGTGTGGAAGATCCCCGTGGAATGAAGTGGTTTCCCTTTGAGGGGAAACCAAGTGGATGGTTGGGGTTGTTGCGACCGCTGGACTAACGGTCTTTTGAGTAGGAGTCCGGCTAATGGGGCTTGGTTCTCCCTCAGATTGCATATCCCTCGGCCTTACGACAGAGACGGTTCGTTCAGAATCCGCCGTCTCTGCCGTCTCACCTACGGCGCCCTCCCTTACACTCTCAGCCTCCCTCTCACCATAACCCAGTGATTGTTGTACATCCATCCTTTCTCCCTCGTTCTCACTATCTTGCTGCTCACCTTCGGACTGGTTAGTCTCAGTCGATTCAGACTGAGACTCATCCGGATAATTTTCTCTCATATATTCCCTTACCCGATCTGTACCCCTCGACCTTGTCAGAGTCGATAATGGAATTTTCATCACCTGTACTGTCGGGGCCCCCTTTGGCAAAGTCAGTTTCTGGATAGCCACGGTTGGGTAGACATCAGCTTCTGGACGCTCATGAATGTCTTCGTCCTGATCCATGGCGTATTGTATGATGAGTTGAAGGAACCGCTAATAGGGGACATACTTGCGACCTTTCTTTGTGCTCCTTTCCACGTGGACTCTTCTTAATTCTTCAAAGATGAAAGCCGCATAGTCCACGTGTCGGTCGTAGGCAAAGCCAGTGAACATGGCTAAAACCTGGGCCGATGCTGAGTCATGACCAGAATGTTTGGCTGTTAGGCACTTGTTGAGCACATCGAAGAGAATCCTCCAGTGGGACTGAAGGTTTTTGGTGCGAAAGTCGGATGGTTTGGTAAGGGGTCCGTCATACCCTAGGGTTTGAATTTCAGATAGGGCTTCTGAGACGGATGGGTTTGGATCGAACGAGTCAATGGAGGGAATATAGTCTTGGATGGGAAGACGAAGGATGTGACGGATGGCTGCGGTTGTGACTTTGACTGGAACGCAGTCAATGGTGGAGGTGAAGTGAGGTTCGGGGTCGGTTATGAATTGGAGCCTGTTCCAGAATTGTTGTAGGTAAATCTGGGGAACGGCTATGGCTGTGGAAAGGGCATAATATATGGGATGGCGGGTGAGAATGTCGAAGGCAAGGGTTTGGGACTCTTTAGGGAGGATAGAGACGTCGAGTTGCCAGTTATGGGGGATAAACTCGACAAACTCGGGGCTCGGCAGAATGGATTCCTCGGGTAGCTGAGCGTTGTTGTTAGGGATAGGAGGATGGGGTATGGTAAGAACAATTGCGGGATCCATTTTCCTGCAAAGTGCAACAGAGTTAGAATCATAAGACTTGATATGATAAAGCATTGATGTGAAGTCTAGATGAGTGTGAAATAGAAATTGTCTGATCTGTTTAACATCGGGTCTTTATTAGTAGAATAAAATTCTACTAACAAAGTCCACAGTCAATCGTTAAGAGACCGATGTTAGATGAGACTGTTTCACTCAAATACTGATCCTAACTCTAATCAATGATGCACTTGGATGGAACTATTTTTGTGATTTTTTAATTTATATGAAAATGCAGAAATGGAAAACAAGAAAAATGAAAATTTAAAAAAAATCCTAAGTGTTGGATTCCGGATGGTCCGAATTCCGATACGTCCGAAATGGAATAATGCATGCATGATGTGAGTGGGACCGAATTCGGATGAGGTGATAAATGGGGACCGAATTCGGATGATGGTCCGAAGTGTAATTCATGAAATGAGTGAATGTGGTCCGAATTCGGATGTGGTGTGAACATGGTCCGAATTCGGATGGTGAGTTGTTAAAATGCATGCAATGAAATGGAAATGTCCCAATTTCGGATGGTACCTGGAATTCGGATGAGGACCGAATCCGGGTATCATCCGAATTCGGATGCATAGTGGTGAACATACTTAGACAATTTTTCAATTTTGAAAATTTTGACCCTGATGTGATGGTCCGAATTCGGATCAACAGTGAACCGAATTCGGATCAACAGTGGTCCGAAATGCCTTTTGTACTTTGAAAATTTTTTTGAAACTATTCTAAGTCGGACATCCGAATTCGGGTGGTGGTCCGAATTCGGACATCCGAAACTGCATGAGTGCAGTTAATGTTCATGCAAAATATAAACGTGAACAGTTGGAATCTTACTGAAAATGCATGAAATTACAGATCCTAAACTAAAACAACCTAAGGAACATTTTATCTAACTACGCCTAAGGAAATATAACACATTAAACTACCTAAAACTATCAAAAACCGAGAATAAAAAGAAGGAAAAAAGATAGAATCAAATACATAAAAGAAGACATTAAAAGCTAAAAGAAAGTTAAAAAGGTGTTACCTTGAAGTGCCGAAGATGAATGAAGCAAGAAAAACCAAAGAAAACGATGGTGCAAAAGCTTGGAAATGGTAACAATGGTGGATAGTGGGCAGTGATCGTCGACAGAGAGAGAGAGAAAGAGGAAGAAGAAAGCTTGAAAATGAAGGAAGATGAGTTGACCAGTTGACCGACCCTTATTTAAAGTCGCCTGGGTTGGTTCGGGTCAAGAAGGATCCGCGCGTTTCATTGAGATGGGCCGCCGGTTTTTGGACTCAACAAACACACAACACAACAAAAAAATTTGGGCTTTTAAGGAAATTAAACACAAAAAGAAATTTTGGCCCAATACAACATAAAATGAAAATATTTTTTGGTATTTTCTTTAATTTTGAAGTTAAAATAAAATAAAATGAAGTAAACTAAAATCTTTTTGGCTTTTTGATAAATTTGAAAGAAAAAATCTTTTTGTGATTTTCTGACCTCTTAAATTAATACTTAAAAATTAAATTAAAATTAAGACTATCCTAAAGATTAAAAAAAATTTAACTATAAAAGAGAGAAAAAGAAACACAGAATTATAAAATTAAAAAATCCTAACTCTACTCCCCCTCAACTAAATACCGGTCCTTTTTCCTTTTCCTTTTCAGATTTTAAACGCGACAACCCTTCTTTAAGCCTTACAAATACCGACAAACCTGGATATTGTTTGCATCCCACTCCATGATGAACAATTCACACAGCAATTTATCAGGATGATTAATTATTAAAAATATACGCAGATAAGGAAAGATTGAGTTTCAATCTTGTGACATAATCCTTAAATTTAAATAACAGTTATTTTCTAAAATAAAGGAATTTCAATCATGATAGATTGAAATAGAATTATTTAAGACAATATCTGTTATTTAATTGGAAGGTGGATTCAACATGCCGATATGAGATACTAAAAACCGAAAACGAGGTTCGTCTAGAGCTTTAGTAAATATATCCGCTAGTTGGTATTCCGTGCCAACAAAATACAACTCAATTGTTCCCTTTTCAACGTGATCTTTAATAAAATGATACCTGATATCTATATGTTTTGTTCGAGAGTGCTGCACGGGATTGCAGGAGATGGCAATTGCACTTCGAGAATCACAGTAAATAGGGATATTGGTGAGTGAAAACCCATAATCACGTAATTGTGTTCTCATCCACAGCACTTGAGAGCAACAGCTTGCGGCTGCTACATACTCAGCCTCAGCTGTGGATGTGGATACACAATTCTGTTTTTTGGAAGACCAACTCACCGGTCTATCGCCTAAGAACTGTATTCCTCCCGATGTGCTTTTTCTGTCCACTCTACAACCTGCAAAATCAGCATCTGAAAACGCGGTAAGATCGAAATCGGTTCCCTTTGGATACCATAGACCAAGTTCGGGTGTCCCCTTAAGATAACGAAAAATGCGTTTTACCGCAGTTAGGTGTGATTCTTTTGGGTCGGCCTGAAATCTAGCACAAAGACATGTTGAAAACACTATATCTGGTCTACTGGCAGTCAAGTACAGTAAGGATCCTATCATTCCTCTGTAAGTTGTATTATCGACACTTTTCCCGGAAGGATCGGTGTCTAACTTACAGTTGGAGGCCATGGGAGTTGCGATACTCGTGCAAGAGTCTAACTTATACTTCTTGAGAATGTCAAGAGTATATTTCGACTGGTTCACAAAAATCCCATCCTCAAGTTGTTTGACTTGTAATCCGAGGAAAAAGTTCATTTCCCCCATCATACTCATCTCAAACCGAGACTCCATTAGGGCTGAAAAATCCTTACAAAAATTACTGTCAGTAGATCCAAATATAATATCGTCGACATAAATCTGTACTAGCATTATATGTGGCCCTTCCCTTTTAGTGAACAGAGTTGTGTCCACCACACCTTTATAGAAACCGGCAGAAATAAGGAAATTCGAAAGACTATCATACCATGCTCGAGGTGCTTGTTTTAAACCATAGAGGGCCTTATCTAGCACATAAACATGGTCAGTTTTATGTGCATCAACAAAGCCTTGTGGTTGTTCAACATACACTTCCTCGTTAAGTTCACCGTTTAGAAAGGCAGTCTTGACGTCCATTTGGTACACTTTGAAGTCTTTGTGTGCCGCGTACGCCAAGAAGATTCTGATTGCTTCGATCCGTGCAACTGGAGCGAAGGTCTCGTCACAATCTATCCCTTCTTGTTGTCGGTAGCCTTTGGCAACAAGTCTTGCTTTGTTCCTTATCACAATGCCGTTTTCATCTCGTTTGTTCTTAAAGATCCACTTTGTTCCGATGACTGTACGGTCTTTTGGCTTGGGAACTAACCGCCATACTCTTAGCTGTTCAAACTGGTTGAGTTCCTCTTGCATTGCAACTATCCAGTCCGGATCTGTCAGGGCTTCATCCACACGAGCGGGCTCTATCATACTCAAGAATGATGCGTAGAGACATTCATTAGCAGATGCCCTACGAGTATGGACTCCTGTTGTTACGTCACCAATGATTTGTTCTGTTGGGTGACTGCGGGTCCATTTGATCTCGTGTCGAAGGGGTGCTCGGGATGGAACCTCTGTGGTTAATATGGGAATGGATGAGGATTCATGGTCAATGGTTTCAAATGATGGTACCACAGGTTCTGGTTCAATTTCCGAGTGTTCGGGTGAAGGAAGAATCGTTGGTATTATATGTGAGGGTATTATAGGAGTAGATTCAACTGCGGATGTGTCGGTGGATGATGTGGATGGATGAGGATATGTTGATGAAGATGGAGTGGAGAAACTTTACGGCGCAGTTGAATTGGAAGGATTGCCTACATTATTAACAACATTAGACACACTAGCGTTAGGACCGAAAAATTCAACATAAAAAGGATCAAATAGATTAACCAAATCAGAAGAAGAAAAAGAAATGGGGTTATTCGAAGAGTCTCCAGGCATTTGAGTAATGCGTGGTCCTGATTGATCAACTTCGGGTGCCAGTTCAGCCAACT
>JAANYP010004028.1:17250-29221 GCA_020465985.1 Centrapalus pauciflorus
GAAGTAACTCCAAAACTCTTTTGTTGATGGTTCGGGCTTTGGTTTGTGAGATGATCGTTTCATTTTTCCTTTCTCACATGCTCCACACAGATGGTCCTTTTCGTAGCGCAACTCAGGAAGTCCTTTGACCAATTGTTTCGCAGCCAGCTTGTTGATATTATCAAAATTCAAATGGGATAATCTTCGATGCCACAACCAAGAGTCTTTTGAAGAGGCTTTTGAAAGTAGGCAAATGTTATCCTTCACTACAAGCTTAGATACGTCAATGGTGTAAAGGTTAGATTTTCGGGAACCAGTTAAGATTTCTTTTCCATCCATGTTCTTAACACTGCAGTTCTTAGCCCTAAACGTTACTTCTAGTCCTTTGTCGCAGAGCTGTCCTATGCTAAAAAGATTATGAGATAACCCCTCAACATAGTCAACATCCTTGATGACCAGATTATTTAGAACTAAGTCCCCGTATCCTTTTATGTGAGCCTGATGGTTGTTCCCGAATTTCACAGTTCCACAATACTGTTCAACAACGTTGGACAGCAATTCTCTTCTTCCTGTCATGTGCTTGGAGCAACCCGAATCCATATACCAAATGGACTTAGCCTGAAAAACACATAAATTCATATAATGAAAAACTATATGCATTCAAACACATCCATTTTTAATTCACAATCAAACCGTGTTCTGAACCGAGATGTTCAGAAAACATGATGAGTTAAGACCGGGTCCTGGGCTGTGTGCACAGAAGCCAAACGTGTCGGTTTAAGCACAACCGACAAGCAAAAGAATGGGTCCTAGTCCAAGGTAACTAGAAGCCATTTCTTTGAAGCACGGGTCTTGATTAGAAGTAAGCTTTGATACCAATTGTAAGGTTGTAATCCCGTATATATTCAGCACCTCAATGATATTATCATCAAACACATGAAGAAACAAGCTCAATAAATGTGTTATGATAAAGAAGAAGACAATATGAATATGAGAATTGATGGAACAGTGGCGGCTATGGAATTTCAAAATGTCAACCGTGTCATATCATAAAGGTAACCCTAGGAGCCTTTTATAGGCTCCTTTAATTAACTTACAAGACATGGCAACTTTGTCCCCTACACTATTACTTAAACATAAATTACATAGAAATAAATACAAGACAAATTATAATGATAATAAATATTACAAAACAACTCCTAGGATCGAAATAATTAATCTAACAGAGCTGATTGTCAAACTTACTGAATCTGAATAAAAATCGTAAGAACAATTATGATATCCTCGTTCAGTTAAATACAGATAAAGCTTTGGCTTACGTGATGTAAGAATACTAAACGAAGAAATTCAAATCTTAAAAGAGGAATTAAAAACTCAGAGCTTAAAGGATAAGCAAAAGTCTGAGAGTTCTGCTTATCAGTTAAAAATATCTGATTTAAATAAAAAATTTGAAGAGGAGAAGTCTGACCTTATTGCAAAACTTACTGAATCTGAAAAGATTCGTAAGAACAATTATGATATTCTTGTTAAGTTAAATACTGATAAAGCTTTGGCTTTACGTGACGTACGATTACTGAACGAAGAATTTTTGAGCTTAAAAGAAAAACAAAGTTCTGAGAGTCCTGTTCTGAATTTGAAAATATCTGAGTTGAATAAAGAACTTGATGAGCTTAAACAATAGAATTTTCAAAGTACAACTCAACTAAAATGTCTTGTGTCTGAAAGATCTGAACTAAACAAGGAAGTTAAGGATCTTGAAGATACACTTTCTAAGACAAAACAAACTGATCAGAATTGTATTTTTAAAAAAATTGAAGAAATTTTTGCTCTTCAACAAGAGTTGTCTTTAACTAAAGATTTGATTGAGAAGGAAAGACATGAGTTCTTACTTAAAAAACAAGATTTTAATCAAAATCTGAATTGTTTGAAGATGAAAGAAAAATGTTCTTAATCAAAGAACAATCATTTAAATCTGATTACCAATCATTTGATCATGACAGAAATTCAAATTTAGTCATTATCAAAAGTTTGGAAGATCAGATACTTCATCTTACAAAACAATTACATGTGTTTACTTCATCAACTGAGTCAAAGGTTAAGACCCCTTCTTCAGTGTGTTTAAAATCCAATGTTGATCACTCTGGTTTGTCTTCTGAAAGTGAAGTGAATCTAACTAACTCTGCTAAGTTTAATTCAGCTTCAGATCTGAAACTTAAGTATCTTCTCAAGATACATAAAGGCAAAGACAAAATCATTGAACAACTTCCGGTTAAGATTTACACAGGAGAATCTTCAGAGCCTAATGTTTTTAAATTTTTTGGAAATACTGGTCCGTCTGATCAGAAAACATTTTTAAAGAAAACAACCACGTATTACCAAAAACATGCCTGAACCGGACAGCTTTCAGGAAGAAGAGTTCAGAAAATTCTAATCATTCAAAGTCAAGTTTCTTTAGACACTCAGATATTAAATTTTCAAATACTCAAAGAAATTTGTTTCTGCTTTTGAAAGAGAAGCTGATAGTTATAACTTGCAATGGGTACCTAATCCCAAGTACAAGTGGGTACCAAACCCCGTTTTGAAATGGGTACCCAAGAGCGCTAACAAGTCTAGATCCAAATCTATTTGGATACCAAAGTCATCTTAAATTTTGCAGGTTGTAGGTTTCTTATCATTTCAGATAAGAACCCATTCTTCAATTCAACATAGGCTCTTGATTAATTCAGATCAAGACCCATCCTTCAACTCAAATTGGTTTCCAGTTAATTCAGACTAGAACCCAGACTTCAATGGTAAAGGTTTTAGTTATTTTAGACTAAAACCCAATCTTCATTGAAAATGGTTTATGTACTTCTTAGCACAGAACCAGAGATACAGGCTTTCAGTTACATCAGACTGAAACTCGAGCTTCCGCGACATATGGCTTCTAATCATTTTAGATTAGAACCAGAGTCTGAGAGACAAATCTTAATGAAATACTTCCTGAATTCAACTCCGAAACTGAAATTGACAAAGAGGGAGTTTTATTTTCATAATTTTTTGCTCCTGTTTACTTTCCATGAGTTGACTAATTTTTTGTGCTTATTTCCAGGTGGAGTTTCAGATACTTTGACGATGACATTTTTCACAAAAACTGTGTGTGATTTTCATGAAAAAATTTGATGCACACATAAAATTTTGTTTTTGAGCTGAAAAGAAAATTTTTCATCTGATTCTCTGAATTTTTCATTGAGGTTAATTGGTCTAATCTATTTGATTTTCATAATCTCATTTCTTCTAAGATTCTCTTTGTTACAATGCTTCCAATTTATACTGGATTCTCCCCTTATCTCCCAAGTGCTGCTAATTCTTTCAAGAAAATCTAATTCTTTTCAAATCATGTATCAGATTTACCATTTCATTCTGATGTCTCCCAAACTATCTGAATATCATATCCGATATCATATGAGCTGAATTTCTTGGTATCCAATGAGCTGAAACGCTTAAGATTATTTTTGCTGACTTCGATTATGCACCAAATTGTGTGATAGGCATAAATATCGCTTCTATGGTCTAACCAGAATCGGAAGACCTACCCAAGAAGCAAACCACTTATAGTTTGTGTGGGTAAGGGTTCTTTAAGTCTATTAGTTGAGAAGTGTCATTTATCACGGGATACTGACAGGGTCGAGCAGAGGTAAAATGTTAATGAGAGGGATACATTGACAGGAGATGGTGGTGCATCTGATCATGCTTTTCTTATAAAGCTGACTGAATTTAAAGTAAAAGTGAGTCGGAGGGAGCTTAGTTGAAAATTTCTGAGTGCTGAGAGTTGAGAAAGGATTAAAAGAAAAGTAAATTCTACCTAAACTGTGTTGCCTGGGTAAACCACATAATCTATCAAGCCCTAGGCGACTTGATATTGAAAAAGACGTCATGGACCCAGTGACGCATGCATTTAACCCCACCAACTACTCAGTTATCTCTCAAAAGATTTCTGTTTCAATAATCACAGAGATATAGCACATTTCTATCGATATATCATTTGGATATTATTGATATTGAAACAAGAAAGACAGTTGCTCCGGTCTTCAATTTCATTTGATGCACATTGTGTCTAGAGCTGATTATATACACTTTTAGGACACATCGAGTCTGACAGTCTGCGTGACTATAAACTGCTAGTCCAAAGTGACTAAGTCGGAACAAATAAGAGTGATTCTTTCATGATAAAGGATTTCACGATGACTATTTGGAAATCCTACCAGTGTTAACATCACGCCAGCGCTGAAAGTAGGTCCCATAGATATTGTCTATTGTGCAAACAGGAATCCTATGTGGTCCTGGACTCGTTATCTCACAAAATGAATGTGTTTCATTTTCCCCAAAGTTGAAAAGCTTTGTTTTTGCTCTGAAAAGATGTAGTTTCAATTCGAGGGGAAGTGAAATCTTTGAGGGAGAGTGAGATAGATTTGTTTAGTATAGGGGAGAAGATATCAGTTTGAGGGGGAGTTAATCAATTTGTAATAATTTCTGAGTTGTAATTGTTGTTGTATTCCTTCTACCATATATTCAATGCTTTAATGTCTCTGAAGACTTTTGCATGATGTTCATAATTCTTATGATCATCATAAGGGGGAGAAAAGCTAAAGTTCTGAGACAACTATTGAGTAGATTGAAGTCAATTGAAGACAATTGTTACATCATCTCAAGACAATTGATCAAGGGAGAGAATCGAAAGCTATTCACGATTCAAGGCGGAGTGTGCTTTCAAGAAAAGAGAAGATCAGAGAAGAAGAGTTGTGAAGATCAGAGAGAGACAAATAAAGAAGAAAATTGTATCAGAAGATTCATAGTAAAGAAGAAGATTCAATAAAAGATTCAACCTGAACAGAGAACTTTAATTGAAAATTGTTTTCATCTCTAAGGGGGAGATTGTTGGGTACAATTATAAATAGAGTTGAAAACAATATTTTGTAATAGTTCAGGGACTTTATTGTAAATACACAATAGTTGTAAATTGTGTGTGTGTGTGTGTGTGTATATATATATATATATATATATATATATATATATATATATATATATATATATATATATAGTTCAGTTGCCAGAATAAGGAGAAGATCACAAAAGCAGTACACGGATCTAGAGAGAATAGAAGTGTTGTGCAAGTCACCGAAACCTCCAATGTAATATTCTCTCTTTAATCATTCAATATATTGTGTTTGTGATAATTGTTCATATGTTTATGTTTAATGTTGAATGAATTGCATAAAATATGAATTCACATAAACAGCTTAAAGTATTTGCTTTGGATAAGTATTCTGTGTCCAAACAGTAGACATTGTCCTTTCTTGGTGTTCTTAGTAAAACAAGACTTTCAGGTATTTTAAAATCTTTTGATAGGACAATGCATTCAGAGTCTGTGAATAAAACAATAATCTGTTTGTCACACACTTGAGACACACTTAGTAAGTTATACTTCAGCTGTTCAACATACAGTACATCATTAAATATCATATTACCTGCTTTGACAGTACCTTTACCTGTTACCTTACCTCCATTGGAGTTTCCACCAAATGCAACATATCCTCCTTCAAAGCTTTTGAAATTTAACTAGCATTCAGAGTTTCCTGTCATGTGCCTGGAGCAGCCACTATCCACATGCCATCTTGTCTTATGTTGGTTTTTGTGGTTGCCCTGCACAAGAAAAAGCTCAGTTAGTAGTGGAGTAAACCCAAACCAAGTTGGTTTTGGGTTGTCCTTGTGCAATAACATAACTAAATACTGTTTGTGTCTTTTTAAACTTAGTGAGATCCACTGGTGGATTCTATGATGAAAATTTAGTTATGACATGGGGTGTCCAGGTGTTCTTTCCAACTTTTTCTTTAACAGTCTCAGATGATCCACTACCAGTTCCAATATTTGTCTTAGCAGTTGGAACTGGATGTTGAGTGCCAGCAGCTTTAGATTTTGCACTGCCAGTTCCAACTTTTGACTTAACAGTTCCATCTTTTGTATTAGCAGTTTGAACTGTGTTTTTGCCTTTGACACACCATTTTTGTTTCACACTCAATTTAGATTTCATTAAAGCTTGTTTTTTATGTACAGCTGCTGTTTGTTGACCTTTATGAACCTGTGGTCAACTTTGTTCTTTGGAACTGGGGTGACAGGTTTTGAGGCCTTTGAAGCTTTTGGTTTTTGTGAAACATGTTTTTGAAACATAGTATGTGTTTCAACAACTGGTTTATATAAAAAGTGCTTGGCCAGATGGTTTTTCCTACCACAGTGAAAACATCTTTTAATTGTTTTGATAGGGAACCAGTTTTGTGTGACCATAACTGATTCTTGTTCCTTTGATTTCCCCTCACCTGCTGCTGTGTGAGAAACTTTTGTACACCATGCTTTTGGCATGTGCATACTGGAACATTTTTACCCTTTTATCTGTCTTGGAAGAAGATGCAACATTACAGTTAGAAGGTACAGAATCATGTGAAGCATGGTTGTATTCACTCAACTTCTCTTTTCCTTTCAAACTATTGGTTTCTTCCCTCATGCTGCTGGTTATAATAGGGTTAGAAACAGGAGGTACTATAGGTTAACTCATGGTTTTGGAATTACTCTCTGCTTCCTCACTTTTATTGCCTTCATTAGTGTTCAGTTCTTCTTTCAGCTCAAGCTTACCCTCAAGGATAGGATCTACAGTTTTCATCTTCTCATCTAATGGTTCATTCACAAGCCTATCAACAACTTCACTCATAGGATAAAGGTATTTATTGTTTTAGGGAGGTGGGGTAGCATTATATCCTATTCCTTCCTTGGGATTGAGTTGAGATGTTACCCTATCTCTAAATTGGACTTCCATTAGGTGTTCTAGCTTTTGATTGGCCAACTTGAAGCTACCCAAATCTATGTTTACAGACTCTACTTTCTTGTGAGCTTCTAGCACCTTTTGTTCAGCCTCTTCTAGTTTCTTATTAAGGTCTCTATTTTCTCTTCAAGTTTCTTTTTCTCCCACTCATGATATATTCTATCATGTCCCATCTGAATCTCATTGTCCTTATAGTCATTGATATGTTTTTCAAGATCCTCTATTGCCTGCATATACTCATACCTCCTCTCTTCCATCTTAGCTAGAGTTTTACACATGCTTTCATTATGCTCTCTATACTTTTTAACCATATTTTCGCATGCTTGGGAGCAGAGTTTAGTATTTACCTCTGATCGTAGTTCAGTGTAAGTAACAGTTGTAGTTTCTGCCATAAGAGCTCGATTCTGAAACTCCTCTTCTGTTTGGTCACTCCAGTAAAAAATAGTGTCTTCTTGAGAAACAAGAGCCTGTGAAGATTGTGTTTGGCTTGTCTGTTGGGGTCTTGGTGGCTGCTGACTTTGTGATCTACACTCTCTAGCAAAGTGTCCAAGTTTGTGACTCTTGAAACACTCAACCTTTGATTTGTCAAATGTTGGCTTGCCTTCTGTTCAGGCCTGAAAGTTTATTCTGCGAGTCCTTTTAAGAAACCTTTTAGCCCTCATAGTCAACATGACATGTTGCCACTTTAAGTCCATCTCTTCTAGATCATCTGGATGGATTTGTTCCAAATCTTCAGAATTTAGAGCAAATAGTCCATCACTTGCAACAAATGCCTCATAATAGACCTCAGAAGTGTTGCCATCAGCACTTGTAAAAGAATCACATCAATTTGATTTATCATTAGATGCAGATGATAGCAGAGCAGTGTTTTGATTATAAGAAAAGAGTTTCTTTTTATTTTCAATTTCAGACTCAAACACTCTCAAGCTCTTGTAGAGATCATCCAACTCTATTTCATCTAGAGTGTCCTTTGTTCTCCATTGTGCAGCATATACTGTCCATTCTTCACCAAGAGATCTGAGGAAATTTCTATTTACCTCATCTTGATCCAGGCTAACCTTAGCACTCTTTAATTCACCTATCAACTTATTGAACCTATCAAAGATTTGAGTAAGGTATTCATTCTTTCCACCAGAATAATTTTCATACTGCTGTTATAAAAGATCCTTTTGGTTTCTTTTTGTGCTAGCATTGCCAGCAAATCTTTTCTCTAAAGCAAGCCATAGAGAATGAGCAGTATAGAATTTTTTAAACTGATGTTGATAAGCATTAGGAATGGCTATCTGTAAAATAGTGAGAGCTTTGACTTTATTCATTCTAGCCTTTCTCTCAATCTCAGTTTTTGGAGGTGTTCTTATTGGTTTGCCTTCAGCATCCAGTTCAGGATCAACTGCAGGAGGATTTTCAATAGCTTCCCATAGGGCATAATAAAAAAATTGAATGTGCTGTTGAATCCTGAGTTTCCACATCTCGAACTCAGTGGATTTGAGCATAGGCACTTTAAGTCCTTTCCCAGATCCACTACTGCTGCCATCAAACTCCATTTCAGAAAATGATTTAAATACTTAAAGATGTAAGTTTCTGACTTTGAAAACAAAGAATAAAACAGAACCTGTGGCTCTGATACCACTTGTCAAGATCAAAATGACCTAAGATTAACTGATTTGAATAAATCAGAGTTAAACCAATAATCTTGATTTGAATCAAAATCCAATTAGGAAGTTTGCGGAATAACACTTAATTATTTTAAGAAAACTTTCAGAACAATAAAAGAACAGACAATCAAATAAACACAATTAATATCGAAACCTTTTGTATTACCAAACTCTGATTACAATCACCTCTAATCTGTTTGATTAGACGAATAACACAAACTGTTCTTACGGGTTTTCAACCTTAGAGACTTTAGAAACTTAATCATAATGCAAATACAATATGAATTCGTAGGCACCGAGATTACACGAGAAAGACCTAGTCTATCTCTATTTATAGCCTTCTGATTTGTTTCCTTGACGAACTGTGATTTCTCTGGTAGTGGATATCTTTGGAAGATCTTCAAATCTTAAAATCTTTATCACTTCCTGATTTGTAGCACTTTCTGTTATCTGACTGTTGAGTAGTTTGAACTTTTAACTCTGGCAACTTGAACTTTTGAACTAGCAGCTCGAGATTCTTGAACTAGCAGCTCGAACTTTGTAATTATCCAGAAATACTACTAACAGTGTGAGAAATCCTAACTAACTGCTTGACATACTTAGATTATTTCCCAACGTCATTTGCACGAAAGCTTGATAACTTGCCTTCATTGTTGCCTTTACCTTTGACTATTGATGTTGCAAATGGGATGTCGGTTGTGGCTACCCAAATTTATTTTGATTGTAAACTCACCTTAGATGGGTATGATTTTGGGATTGACCTTGTGCCAATCGACACAAAGGAGTTTGATGTAATCGTTGGTATGGATTGGTTGGTGGCCCAGAATGAAGCGAGATATCGGCAACCACGTTGAGCGTTGCCTAACTTGTTTGCAAGTCAAAGCCGAACATCAGAAACCATCAGGAAGTATGCAGCCTCTTAATATACCGGAGTGGAAGTGGGATCACATTACAATGGATTTCGTTGTAAATTTGCCGAAGACCCAGCGTCAACATGATGCTATATGGGTTATTGTTGATCGGTTAACCAAGTCCACACATTTCTTGCCAATCCGAGAGAACTATCTGTTGGAACGTCTAGCTCGGATGTATATTAATGAAATTTTCGTGCGCCCTGGTATTCCAAAATCCATTGTCTCGGATCGTGATTCACGGTTCACTTCAGGGTTTTGGCAGAGTATGCAAGAGCAGTTGGGGACGCGTGTGAACTTGAGAACAACCTTCCGTCCCGAGACTGATGGCCAAACCGAGCATCGAGTCAGACTATGGAAGACATGCTTCGGGCATGTGTGATTGAGTTGGGAGGCAATTGGGATACACATTTTCCCCTCATAGAGTTTTCCTACAATAATAGTTATCATTCCTCGATAAAGATGGCACCCAATAAGTCGTTGTATTGCCGCAAATGTCGTACCCCAACTTGTTGGCATGAAGCTGGCGAGACGCCTTTGGTAGGATCTGAATTGATTCAGGAGACCAATGAGAAGATTAAGATGATTCGGGAACGAATAAAGCCGCCCACACAAGAATGTAGAGCATGCAGTCAGGGATTCGGTCATGTTGAAAGTATCTCCGTCGAACGGTGTGATGAGATTCGGTAAGCGTGGGAAGTTGAGCCCACGATATGTTGGACCTTTCAAGGTCATTGAGCGCATATGCGCTCAAGCCTACAAATTGGAGTTGCCTGAAGAGCTTGCAGGTATACACGACTCCTTTCACGTGAGTTATTTGCCCTGAAATTCTACTTCTTGGGAGTGTCAAAAGATTTAAAAAATCTTTTGGAGTGTGATTTCTTCTTTGTGTGAGAACAATCACACGATGACTTGTCTTTGCACTTAATCTACAGATGTTTGTCATCACATGCTTTACCTAGTCTTCTTCCAGTTTTCTCAAACTCTACCAAGAAGTTCTTCTGGTTTAAATTTTTGCTAGAGAATTAAGAATGAGTTGATACAACTCACCAAGAGAGGGTTGTGCGAGTGTGGCGCTACTTGATTCAAGAAATCTGTATGCCTCATTTCCAAGTGAATCAGGGAATGAATTAGAGAATACCTTTTTGAGGTTGAAATCATCAATTCCTTGAAGGCAATAGAATCTTTAAGACATTCTATTGTAGTGTTTTTCAATATCCTTTTTTAGGAAAGAACAACACTATATTTTGAGGAATTCTTCTCTTGCGTGTATCGTATGCTCAACTAGATTGCCAATGAATTCTGAGTATATGACACTCATAATTTCTTTAGGAAGTTGAGACTGTTGCATTTTTAACTGACGATACTCTCCAAGACTGAGATACCATCAAGGAGTCTTCCCTGGAGTGTTGTTTTAAATCTTCTGAGAACCATATTGTAACACCCCAAAATTTGTAAAACAATTATATAGAATTAATTATGACCTAAGAATGGTTTAATGTAGTGTTTGAACCCATTTAGTATAATTATGTCAAATTCATTTAATTGGGTATTGAATTATTTAATTGTGGCATCTAATAGCATTGTAGTTTCTAACAGCAATTAAAAGATGAGTTGTGGAGGGGTGTGTACTGTAAATGGGTAGGAGTTAGAGGGTTGGGGTGGCCAAAAGCCAAAACCCCTCCCCCCTTTCTCTCAAAACCATCCAAGATCTCACACACACACACACACAAACATAATTTCATTTTGTTTGCAATTTTGGAGAAAAGAAGAGAGAAAAGAAAGAGGTGGAGCTAGGGTTTGGAGTTGACATCATTTTGGTTAGTGATTTTGTGAAGATTGAAGCCCCATTGAAGGTATAAACATCTCTACTCTTCTCCATCTTCCCCATCTTCTCCATTTTCTCCATTTCTCCATTGATGAAGAATGGAACTTTAAATGGGTATTGTTGGGTTGAGTTAGTAAATGACTCAAAAATCATGTAATGAATAATGTTTATGGTTTATAAACTTATTTGAGTCATAAATTCGTAATTTAGTGGGTTGGATTGGTGATTTAAGTAAAAACCCAAGTCGGAGCTTCATTTGAGCTCTAATGGTGGATGAGATGGGTTTTCAGTGTTTTTGCATATTCATATGGTAAATTATGATCCAAACACGTTATTAAGAGCAATAGAATTAAATGGAATCTAGTAGTTACTCATTTGGAGTTTTGAAGGCTTAGTTTGGGTTTTGGTCATTTTGAACTCGTTTGGAGTTCGTATGAACTCCATGAAGCGATAAAATGCTATGTTATAGTATAATGTGTTTGGAAATTGTTCAATAGTGTTATTAAAGTGTTTTCATGAGTTGGGAAACATAAAATATGTGCAAGAACTCAAAATGGTGTATTAAGGTTAAACCGCACGCCAAGTGTTCGGTGAAATGCCTCAACGAGTTCATAAATATTTTGGGATTGAGTTTCAATGTTTAAACATAGATTGAATGTCTAAACATAGCCCAAATATGTTTAATAGTGCTATAGGATTGATTAGAATTGAATCCAAGCTCAATTGGAACTCGGTGTCGTCGGTT